>JARHVA010006529.1:715000-889668 GCA_037957365.1 Torreya grandis | reverse complement strand
GGACAAAATAGGTCTTGATTTTAATGAAGACTAAAAGAAGAACACCAATGTGATCAATAAGGTCAATGGTCAATCAAAGAATGATGGTGTTGGTATAATGAATAATAATCCTATCAGGAAACCTAATACTATAAGGTATGATAATCCTTTTGATGGTTATTTTTTATTCATGTAACCAATTTGGTCATAGAGAAAGGCATTATAGAATACCGTCCAAGAATGGATATGATGGAATTATGAGGAGAATTATCAGTCAAGAGGTATGGGTAATGGTGTGTTTCCATCAATAGGAATAGTGTGTTTCAATTTTCATAAATTTGGTCATATTTTAAAGTTATAGAAGCATGGATTCTCAAGTCAAAACAAGAAGATCGAGGCCCTTAGATTGTAAGAAAGAAGACAAAATAGTGAATGAAGACCAAAGGTAGTTCAGAGGAATTGTGATCAAATATGTAAGTCCAAGTGGAATACATTCCATGGTGGAGCATAATTCATATGTAAAAGAGTGTCAATAATTCTTTGTATCAGCTTAGATTGTGGATAAAGAAGTCAAGACAAATAAACCAATTCAGAATATTGTTCAAATGGAGATTGAAGAATTCAAGCCTAAGAGGATCTTGAAAAAAGCCCAGTCTAGTAAGGACAAGGAGATCTGGGAATTTCCTAAGTTTATGTTGCTTTAGTAATGAAGAGAGAAAAGGTGACTCCATTAGGCTTCATGGAGGAACTCAGCTAGTGAGAAAAATCACAATGTGTGCTAGGTATTAGGGGGAGATTATTATTATTTATTTTAGATATAATGTTCAATCAATAACCTATTATAAGTGTGATTTCAAGAGATGGGTTACAAATAATTTATATTATTATTTGATCAAACAAAGTCATATTCATGATATTATCTAAATATCTCATTGAGATAAGGGGAGCCAATTGGGCTCTAAAAGTAGGTATGTGAGCCTGATCTATGTTGAGTTGTTGAGAGAGAGAGAGAGAGAGAGAGAGAGAGAGAGAGAGAGAGAGAGAGAGAGAGGAGAGAGAGAGAGAGAGAGAGATGAGAGAGAGAGAGAGAGAGAGAGAGAGAGATAATGATCTTGTTTGGAGAGAAAATGTGTGTTATTATAGGTCCAAAGATCATATAGTTGTCAAGAATTGACCCTTTGTCATTAATGTCAAAGGGGGAAAATGTCTTAATTTGGTAGAAAGGTTAGTTTCAAGAAGAATCCATCTTGGAGAGATGTGAATGATCATGCTTTGTTTGAAATTTTTACCACCAATTATGAAGGAGGGAGATTGTAATGGTATGTTACTATTGTTAGTGATGTGGCATTGATGTTGTCATTGATGCTACGGTCGAGATGGATGTCATTATGTCAAGGTCAAAATTGAGGCCATGTATGGTGAAGT
This sequence comes from Torreya grandis, assembly GCA_037957365.1. Taxonomy (NCBI): domain Eukaryota; kingdom Viridiplantae; phylum Streptophyta; class Pinopsida; order Cupressales; family Taxaceae; genus Torreya; species Torreya grandis. The sequence continues at coordinate 888,264 of JARHVA010006529.1, read as the reverse complement.
GTTACATGACAAGGAGTCTTATGAAAAGAGAGAATTTGAAGGAAACCTATAAATTTTTATAATTTTGATGACATGTCAAGGTCAATATCAAGATACAAGGTAAGCATACTTTTGAGTGCTAGTCTTAAATAGAAATTTCACATCATGAGCATGTGTATGAAGATGGTGGTATAGTAGGATGAATATACACATATATGAGTGGATTTTTAAGGATATCCAAGATTTAATATGAATTTTTTAAACAATCAATAAAGTTTCAAGGTAAACCTTCAGGGTAAGGTCTTATGCCTAAGCATGAAAGCAAACTAGTCCTAACCTCTACTTGACCTAATGAGGAGTCTTGAGGTGTCATAAAGATCTATTAAGGATGAAAATCATTGGAATATCACATGAGAAGATATTTTAAACCTTTTAAACATATTTATAAGGTACATAAGATTTGAGAGGTGGTTTTTTAGGTCAGTTATTGGCTTAGTCTTTGCATAAAAAGACTTAATAAGAAGGTATAGGCATGGTAACATGTTGAGGTGAGTATTCTAAGGCTTGTGTGAAGAATATTTTCACTATGTCAGCATGATATAAGTTTTTATGACATGATTATGAGGTGTTTATAATAATAAAAGAGGCTTTAACATGTGTTAAATGTCTAAGTATGACTGGTAATACAAGGCTTAATGTGCAAAGAGACCTAGTGTGGCCTAATGATGGGTCAAGTTTAGTTTTGAAGGTGCCAGAGATCATGAGAGAATTATCATAAGTGTGAGAGTTTTTTTCAAGTGTGTTGACCAAGTTTGAGGTCAAAGTCTGAAAGAGAAAGCATGAAACATGGTTTTGAGGTTTTTTATGTGCACTAAATGAGGTATTAAAAACCCCATAAGGATTTTATTATTCTCTTTGGTACTTGAAAAATTTGCATGAGGATCCAATAAATTCATGGTATTTTTTGAAGGGTCATAAATTATTTATTACTTTTTTGGGTTTAGGGCCGAAGCTTTATGAATGATTGTTAAGAATGGAAGATAGTCTAAACCCTCTCTAAAACCCTAATAGTGACCTGATATGGAAGATATGATTTAAAATTACTCAAAATGGTTTTTTTTTGACCTAGTGTGATGATATGAGGTTGTATTAAACTCTCCCAAGTACCTCAAGGTGTAATTTGTATATCATAAGAGTGAATGGAAAACTACAAAAAAACCCCTTATTTCTTATATTTTTTGATGTAGTAGGTGGGGTTGACCAGGACAAAGCATGAAAATTATTGGAGGATGATGTGTGGGACTTGTATTTTATTATAATTTAATTTTATGATTATGTTAAAAAATTTAAATATTCTAAACTGGTCATGTAAGTTGGCCTATAAACTACAAAGGCCTAATGAGGAAGATAATGAAAAAACTAGGGAGAAGTGAGAATGATATTAGGGATGGGTTTTAGTGGATTAGGTATGGATCCAAATGCATGGGGTTATATTAAATACCTATATCACATATCCCCTTTGAATATAATATTTTTAGATGATTATAGACAAGCAAAAAGTTGCTCTCAAAGTGACCTTCCTACACACAGTGAGGTCTATATAGGGTGATGAAATGAGATTAGTTTGTAAGACCAATATTTATATTGAAACTTGTAATATATATATATATATATATATATATATATATATATATATATATATATATATATATATATATATATAGACACACACACACACACCCACAATGAGGTATATGTAGGGTGATGAAATGAGATTAGTCTGTAAGACCAATATTTATATTGAACTTTTTAATATATATATATATATATATATATATATATATATATATATATATATATATTATGAATGATAACCTAAACCCATTGTAATTTCATAAAAGTGTTCACATAAGTGTTCTACGTCTTGTTTTCCATGACTGTGTTTTGAAGCATTCAAGGAAATTTCTATGTGTTAGTGAGAATGATGTTCCTAATTCATTATGCATAGATTTGAAGAATAAAATGAAAATTAAGTTGTTCTATAGGTATAAAATGTTAATTTTAATGTATTTTTATTCATGATAAACTCCTATGTAGATGTGAAAATTCAAAGTTTCTTGATTGGCTTTAAGGCTTATTTATAAGTTTTGAGTGAGCTGAGGTATTTTGACCTATATGGTGAATATTAATGGACATGGTGATTATCATAATGTCATGGAGGTTATATCTATATGATTTTTTTATATGTTTATGTTTCAAAGTTAAGTGTATACTTTGTATATTAAAGATAGACTTTTTGGCAACAAGAAGTCCTAATTGTGAGTAGGCCTAATGGTCTAGTTCAAGTAGTGAAATGAGTTAAATGGAATTGGGAAAAAAATGTGAGATTATCAAGTGTTTAATTTAATAATTTATGAAGTGTTTCATCTATTTTTATAAGCTCAATATGTTCTAAGGTGGTCAAGGTGAAACATGTGCTTTGAGAAGGCCTAATTGCATTAGGTCTCTATTAGGCCTAATGGTGCTTTTAGTCCTTATGAGTGGTGACCAACCTATGTAGTATGTGTTTCACTTGTGAAATGTATTTTTAATATATTCAAATCATGATCAAATTATGTATATTTTTATGTCTGACCAAGGTGGGTGAGATCAAGAATCAAGTATAAAAAGAAGGTCTAATAGGCCTATTTTGACTAGTTAGAATATTTGAAGACATGAGAAAATAAAATAGAAGTTCAGAAACTTTGTATAAGGATTTAATAACATTATATAGGTTTTTTTTTAATGTAATTAAGTTATAAAACTAATCATAAAGATGATTATCAATGTGATATGACCTAAATCTACCAAGAAGTGGGTTAGTCGAACGAAGAGGTTTAATAGGCTGTTTGAGAGAGATAGAAGAGTGTGAAAAACAAATGAAGGTGATAATCATAAGTTGAATGATAAATATGTGTCCAAATGTGATAAAATTTTCCAATTTTATGAGATTTTTTTGAGTTATGGGTTTGGTGCCTCCTTGCAAGTTGGTGCTTGTTAAAGGACTAATTGAGTTGGAGCTTGACTAGTGAGGGGTTAGTACTCCTTGTGTGGTTGGTGACTCACTAAATATTGATTAATTATTTATGATTATGTATTCAAATATTTTTTTCAATGGTTTTTATCCCAATTTATAGTTTCCCACATATCTCTTTTGTTTATATGTTATATGTGTATGTGGATGCTTGTTTATGCATTAGTTAATGTATGTGTTTTAATGAATGCTTCACGAATGATAAGTGAAATTTAAGGATTATTTTAAGGTAAGTGACTAAAAACAACACCATTTCAGTATATGTAATTCCAAAAATTGGTATTATAATAGGTCCTTTGAAGGAGGACTAATAGCCTAAAGGATATCCTAAGAAAATGAAGATGGCTAGTCAAGCACAAGGTGGTTTCTCTACAAGCAAGGATATATTGTTCAATAGATCTAATTATGATTTTTGGAGTGTTAATATGAGAAAATATTTTATGTTTCAAGATCATTATGTTTGGAAATCATTTTTGGATAGATATACTACACCCCCTATTCCCCCTATAGATGCAACAGTTAAGAAGGCTAGTGACAACAATTCAAAAGGAATGAAGGGTATTCTTTGTGGCCTATTAGAGGTAAATATTGTGAAGGTGATGAACTTTATGTCTTGAAAATAAATGTGGGAAAATTTAAATACTATCCATGAGGGAGACTCCAAGGTTAAATTGGCTAAATTACAAACCCATAGAAAACAGTTTGAAAGCATAAGGATGAATGAAGATGAGACCATTACATCTTTCCTATTGAGGGTTGATGAAGTGGTCAACATCATAAGAATCCTAAGAGATTAATTGAAATATTATACTATTATTAAAATGGCATTGATATCTCTAACTTCTAATTTGGATTCTAAAGTGTCTTCTATTGAAGAGATGAAAGATCTAGACAAGCTAGATGTGGATTTAATTCATGGCACCCTAACATCCTATGAGATGAGAACAAGTGAAGGGAGATATAAAAATAAGGAAGTTGATTTCAAGGTATATAAGAATTAATATGAGAATAAGACATAAGGTAATAAATCCAAATACAATGATGATTTTTATGTTGATGATGATGAATTTATAGCTATGTTTGCAAGAAAGTTAAAAACTAGTTCAATTAAATACAAGGGTAAGCTTCCCTTCAAGTGATTTAATTATGGATAAATTCGACACTTTGATAACAAGTTCCCTCATAATCATAAGATTAAGGATGATGAAGAGTATGATGAATGTCATGATAATGACAAGAAGTCTTATATGTTTGATAAAAGCAAGAAAATCTTCAGAAGGTATGATAACAAGAAAACATTTTTCAAGATTAAGACAAGATTTTACACTATAGAAGGCTACAATTCATCTGATGAGAGTGAGAGAAGTGATTATATGAGTGACCATGAAGGTGTTGATCCTGATGTCAATGAATTTATCCTCATATCTGAGGAGGTAAGCTATTCAAATCAAGAAGTATCCATATGGTTTGGAGGTATTATTGGTGATTTAGATGAAGAAGAAAATGAGGTGGACCTTGAGACTAAGTTGATGAATGCTCTATAAGGACTGAAGATGATGAAAAAGAATAAGAATAAGGTGATGAGGTCTCTTGTAAAATAATATGAGTAGCAAATCAATTTGTTTGAAGTTAGACTGAGTAATAACTCCAAGAAACAATAAGAAATAGTCAAATAGGTGGATACTCAAATTGAGATTGTGACTATAAGCCTAAAGGATAAAGAAGAAGAATTTGAAAGGTATGTAACTGAAGTGGATTCCTTAAGATCTGAGTTGGATTAGGCATTAAGTAAGGTAAAGTCAGTTGTTAAGATTGAAAAGAGTACCAATGATGTAGACAACATACTGAGTAGTCAAAATACTTCTAATGACAAAACATGTCTTGGTTTCAATTTAGACAAAAAGAAGAACACTAATGTGATCAAGAAGGTCAATGGTTAGTCAAGTAATAATGGTGTTTTTAGAATGAAGAATAATTATATCAAGTATCCTAATATTATAAGGTATGTCAATCCTTTCAATGGTTACTATTATTCATGTAATCAATTTAGTCATAGAGTAAGGCATTGTAGAAGGCCCTCCAAGAATGAATATGCATGGAAATATGGGGAGAATCATCATTCAAAAGGTATGTATAATGGTGTATTATCATCAATAAGAATAGTGTTTTTCAATTGTCAAAAGGTTGGTCATATTAAAAAGTTATATAAGCATGGATTCTTAATTCAAAACAAGAAGATTGAGGCCCCAAGAGTGCAAAAAAGAAGACAAAATAGTGAATGGAGACCAAAGTTAGCTAAGGTGAATGATGATTAGTATGCAAGTCTAAGTGGACTAATTGCCATGGTGGAGCATAGTTTAGATTTAAAGGACTGTCAATAATTCTCCCTATCATCTCAAATTATGGATGAAGAAATCAAGACAAATAAACCAAGTCATAATGTTTTTCAAATAGATATTGAAGAATCCAAGTCTAAGAGGATCATGAAAAAAGTTCAGTCTAGTTAGGATAAGGAAATATGGGAATATCTTGAGTTTATGTTATTTTAGTACCTAAGAGAGAAAAGGTGACCCCATTAGGATTTATGGAGGCACTCAGCTAGTGAGTAGAAACATGATGTGTGCTTGGTCTTAGGGGGAGCTTTGTATTCTTTATTTTAGACCCAAAGTTTAGTCAATATCCTATTGGAGGTGTGATTACAAGAGATGGGTTAAAAATAATTTGTATGATGATTTGATCAAACCAAGTAAAATTCATGATATTATCTGAATATATCATGGAGATAATGGGAGCCAATCATGCTCCAAGAGTAGGTATGTGATCTTGATTTGTGTTCAGTTGTTGACAAAGAGAGAGAATGATTTTGTTTAGAGAGAAAACGTGTGTTATTCTAGGTTCAAGGATCAGATAGTTATCAGGAGTTCACCCTTTATCATTAATGTCAAAGGGGAAAAAGTTTTAGTTATGGAGAAAGGTCAGTTTGAAGAAGATCAAGCTTGGGGAGAAGTGATTGATCAGCTTGGTTTGAAGTGTTTTCCATCAAGGACAGAGAGGGAGATTTCTAAGTTATGTTTTTTTTTGGGTGATAAAGCATTGATGTTTTCATTGATGTCAAGGTCAATATGGATGCCATTAATGTCAAGGCCAAAGATGAGGCCATGTATGGTGAAGTGGTATGTGATAAGGAGTCTTATGAAAAGAGATAATTTGAAGGTAACATATTTTCTCTCTATTGAGAGAGAATTTGAAGGCAACCTAGTAATTTTTTTGAGGTTCATGACACATCAAGGTCAAGATCAAGATACAAGGTAAGCATATGTTTGAGTAATAGTCTTAAGGAGTATTGTTACATCATGATCATGTGTATGAAGATGGTGGTCTAGTAGGATGGATACACACATGTATGAGTGAATGTTTAATGATATCCAAGTTTTCATATGAAGTGTTGAAACACTCAAGAAATTTTTAAGGTAAACCTTCAGGGATAAGGTCTTATGCCTAAGCATGTAATCAGACTGGTCCTAAACTCCACCTAAACTAATGAGGAGTCTTGAGGTGTCATCAATATGTACAAAGGATGAAAATAAGTGGTAGAGCATTTGATAATAGGTTTTACATTGTGTAAAAATATGTGTAATGTATTTAAGATTTTAGAGGAGGTTTCTAGGTTAGTTCTTGGCATAATCTTTGCATAAAGAGACCTAATGTGAAGGCATATGCCTGGTAGCATGTCGATATGAATAGTCTAAGGCTTGTGAGAAGAATATTGGTAGTTTTTGATAATGGTATGAGATTTTATGACATGATTAGGAGGTGTTTAGAATAGTAAAATAGGTTTCAAGGTGTGTTCAAGGTCTAAGTGTGACTGGTAGCTCAAGGCCTAATGTGAAAAAAGACCTAGTGGGGCCCAATGAGGGGTCAAGTTTAGTTTCCAAGGTGAAAAATATAATGAGATAATTTTTAGAAGTGTTATAGGTCATATAAAGTGTGTTTACCGAGTTTGAGGTCAATGTCTATAGGAGAAAGTATGAAATGTGGTTTTGAGGTTTTCTGTGTACACAGAATGAGGTATAGTAGACCCAAGAAGGATTTTATTATGCTCATTATCATGTGAAACCTTTGAATGAGGATATAATTAGTTCATGGTATTTTTTTAATGGTCCTAGATTAAATTTCCTAGCAATTTTTTTGGGTTTAGGTCCTAAGTTTTTTAAATGATTGTTACGAATGGAAGATAATCTAAACCCTCTCTAAAACCCTAATAGTGACATGATATGGAAGATATGATTCAAATGTCATAAAAATTGTTTTTTAACATAGTATTATTATTATTGGTTGTACTCAACTCTCCCAAGTACCTTCAGGTGGCATTATTTTATCGAAATAGTGAATGGAAGCTATAAGAAACCCCTTATTTATCATATTTTTAATGTAGTAGGTAGAGTTTACCAAGTAAAATAATGAAAATGATTGGAGGATCATGTGTGATACTTTAATTTTATGATAATATAATTTTATAAGTACGTTATAGACTTTAAATATGCTAAATAAATCATGTAAATTGGCGTATCATTAAAAAGGCCTAATGAGGAAGATAATGAGAAAACCAAGGAGAAGTGAGATTAGGGATGGGTTTCAACGGATTAGGGATGTATAAAAATGAATTAGGTTATTTTTAAATACATATATCACATATCCCATTTGAATATAATATTTTTATATGTTCATAAACAAGCATAAAGTTGCTCTCAAATTGACCTATCTAACATAGTGAGGTCTGTATAGGGTGAAGACATGAGATTGGTCTTTAAGACCAATATTGATATTTAATATTGTAATATATATATTTAAATATGTTATAATTATTATTAATGATAAAATAAACCAATTTTAATTTCATAAAAGTGTTCACACATGTGTTCTAAATCTTGGTTTCTATGACTATGTTTTGAAGCATTCAAGCAATTTTATGTGTGTTAGTGAGAATGATGTTCCTGAATTATTATGCATAAATTTGAATAATAAAATGTACATTAATTTATTATATAGGTCTAATAAGTTAATTTTAATTTATTTTTATTCATTATAAAATTCTATGAATATGTGAAAATTCAAAGGTTCTTGACTAGGTTTAAGGCCTATTTGTAAGTTCTAAGTGAGCAAATGGAAGTGGATTTTTTGAGGTCTTTTGTCCTATATGGTGAATAAAAATGGACATGGTGATGACCCTAAGTTAATTTATGTTATATAAATATTATTTTATTATATTTTTATGTTTAAAATTTGATTTTATAGTTCAGATATTGAAGATAGACTTTTTGGCAGTGAGAAGGCCTAATTGTGAGTAGGACTAATGTTATGGTTCAAGGAGTGAAATAAGGTAAATGGAGTTGGGGAAATAAGGTGATATTATCAATTTTATTATTTAATAGTGTATTTATTTTTTATTCCATTTTTATAATATTAATATGTTCAAATGTGGTCAAGGTGAAACGTGTGTTTTGATAAGCCTAATTGCATTAGGTCTCTATAAGGCCTAATGGTGGTTTTGGTCCTTATGAGTGGTGACCAACCTATGTAATGGGTTTATCAATTGTGAAATATATTTTTCTATATATTCCAATTATTATCCAAGTATGTATGGGTTTTTTCCAACCAAGGTGGGTGAGAGCAAGAGTCAAGTATAAAAAGGTCTAATAAACATATTTTGACTAGTTAGAATATTTGAAGACACGAGTGAATGAAATAGAAGTTTGGAAACTAAGTAGAAGGATTGAATATAATTAAATAGGTGTGTTGATAATGCATTAAGTAATAATAGTAATTATATATATGATGAGCAAGGTGATATGACCTAAATCTATCAAAAAGAGGTCTAGTTGAGTGAAGACGTCTAATATGTTGTTTGAAAGAGTTAGAAGAGTGTGAAGAATAAATGAAGATGATAATAATAATTTGAGTGAATAAAAGGTGTAAAAATGTGATAAAATGTTCTAGGTTTTTGTGTTTATTCTGAGTTACCTAGGGAGTTGGTGCCTCCTTACAAGTTGATGCTTGCTAAAAGACTAGTTGAGTTAGAGCTTGACTAGTGAGGGGTTGGTGCCTCACTAAATATTAATTCATGGATTATAGGAATTTATTATAGTATATTTTTAAGTGGTTTTTTTCCCCCTTGAGGTTTTCCCACATATCTCTTGTTTTTATATGTTATATACATATGGGGATGCTTGTTTATGCATTGGTTGGTGTATGTGTATGAATGAATGCTTCATGAATGATAAGTGAAATTGAAGGAATATTTTAAGGGCACTAATTCAACCCAAAATATAAATACTTTTACTAAAAATATTTCAAATATTAGAAAAAAAATCAATTATTAAATAAAAAATATGGTGAAATAGGTATACCACCCATAGCCCACTATCCCATCTCAGAGATCTATTGTGAGTAGCTTCTAGGGTCTAATTTCTTATCGATGCACCATAAGTTATCACATAAAACTTTTAACATGCCTAATTTTTAAGTGACCTACTTATTTTTAGCATCATAGATCATGCTTAATGATGATATTATTAATTAATTTATTCTAATTTATGTTTTATGGATCAACTAATCATTATTTCATTTCTTATGTATTCATCTAATGAAATGAATGGGATTAATTATCGTTCATATTAATTAATTTTTTTAAATTATGAGAAATAATTGACATTGTATAGCATCATATTTTTAATTTTTCATATTATGTCGATTTGATATATGAATTTGATAATTTTTGTTTGTTTATTTGTTGTGATGCAGGCACACATCTGCTTGGTGTGAGGGAGAGTATTATCAGAGAGGAGGAAATTGATGTAAATTATGGGAATTTTTAGTAGTGGTACCTATAATAACCCAAAAATACATGTTAATTGTTGTATTTTATGATATTTTGATGTGATTATGAATATCCTATATGAAATTACAAATGGATTATAGTTAAATGCTAAGCGTATTCATGTGCAAATATATATTCATGTTTGTCATTAGTGTTTTTACCTTCATAAGTGTTTAACCTTATATTAAATTCATTGATAATTAATAACCATGATAAATTTAGATGCAAGGAATATGAAATTAATTCAAGGAAGGATTAGATACATTAATATACTTAACAATAGACTATTGAAGGACTACCATGTATTAATTTCTAAAAAATTATAGTTCAACCTTTTATTTCACAAATGTAGAGTGTGTTTACCATTGCAAAGATATTATGACTCTTCATTTAAATGAAATTTCATCTAAAGATTAAAGGGATGGTTCAACTTCAATTATCTTTGATATCATACATTATATCATGCTTATAAAATTACATTATTTTATACACTTGTAACCTACTAATATTACAAATACATTCATGCAAATTATGCTTTGAATTTCCTACTGGGTCAACACTGTATCAAACATAAAAAGTTATCTCATCCTGACACAAAGCTATTAGTAGAGTGACACTACATGGAACTTCTAGGTTTATCCTAAGTTGACCTATTGGTTTATCAATAAGTAATGGTTTTAGTTTCATTCAAAGTGTTATTTTTAGATTCACTTATTTCACACTACTTATATACCATTTAAATTTTTAAACTAAGTAGTATACCAAGATACCAACCTTTGTGGGTTTTCAATTGGTTGGCATAATCAAGAGGTTTCCATTTATGGTTGTTAACCTTCTTGATTCCTCTTGTAAAGATTATTATCTAAAAAAAATCACCTTCAAAATTTGAACAAAATTACTACAATACATTACCTTACTACAATGGTGGATGAATATTCCTTGAAGATGTAGAATAATAATCATGTGATGATTGGGTAGCTATTGGAGAAGTTATATGTGAGGATGTATAAGTTTATGCTAAAGTATATGATTGTGAAGGAGGAGGTTTCATGACTTTAGAATCCTTATTTACATGAAGGATCTATATAACCAAAGCAAGTAGGATATTCTAAGGTTCATCCAAGATACCTTAGATGGAACTATCAATATTTGTGAGATATTTATTTTAATTTATCTAATTGGATAATATTTACTTAACCATGTTAAAGAACATGTGAAGGAGAGCTTGAATCTAAAAAATATTCTAGATATCATTTTTTTCTATGGCTATAACAATTGGTCTGAGTTTCACAACCTTCTAAAATGTGTATTGAATGTTCTACTCTATTCAATCAACATAAATTTACATTTGAATGCCTAAAAATGTGTTACGTAACATATCTAACTCCAATGTTCAAATTATGTCCATGACATTGTCTCTTACTATGAGCAACACGTGTAAGGCACTATCTATTTTGATTAGTGATGCTTAGTTACTCTCCATTATAACCTTGGATTGATCTGATTTGGAAAGATATAGTATAATATATTTCCATGCATCTTGGAGTTGGCCCGTCTAGTCTAGCATCTTCCTATAAATTTTCATAACTTGGCTCACAATGGTGTGTATAACCCATTCATACCCTTCCAAAAACTAAAATATAGCTTTTATTTTGGTGCACAGTTGCTAGAATTGAGCTTTTATGTCTTAAGACTATTATGTTATGGCTCAATATTGATTTAACCTCTTGAAGAGATCAGTGAATTGATTTTCCTCTCACATCACTTGATCCCCAAAAACATGCAAAAATAGTTTTGGAGAGGTTTCATCAATCATATTGTGTTATTTATCAAGTTGATCATGTAGCTTGGCATTATTTTTATATAATTGGGTATTATACTATTCAATATTAGATGCATTTTACATTATGTATGCTTATAAAGTAGTAGCACATTCAATATTATTTTCAAACAACAATTGAGAAGAATCTAGAGCAACTTCTTCAGCTAAAGTAAGTAGGCCAATTGGGTCTAAGAATCTAAAAATGTTAGTGGTTAGTGTTTATTTGTGTAGCCATAAGAGTGAATGTGGATTTTCAAGGTGTTCATGTTTGGATATCCATCCACCATGATTTACTAAACTCACCTTTTTCTTACAAATCTTCTTCTTAGGCTTCTCCTATTGTAGACACTGAACTTGCACTTGCTCCTAAAGGTTGTCCTTTTGCCTTAAATATTTTAACTTTTATTTTTATAGCACTTTGTTTTAATTTAGTTGGACTTCCTTATCCTATTACTGATTTAACTTGGACATGGGTTACTTGAATGGTCATTTTAAATCCATCCTATATCTTCTTTTCTTGTTCCTCCTTATCCCTCACATATTTTTTTTTATGTATATTTCTCTGCTTATCCTTTAGTAGCTTTCCTATTTAAATATTATTACTTACACAAGTCTTCTTTCTATTTTTACTTATCCTCCATTGTTAGTAGAGGTTCTTGGGTTTCACTAGAACATGTTAATTATGGGGATAGTGTGTGTGAAGTTATATCAAAATATTATAGGATGGTCTAATCAAGACTTTACATATAGAGGAAAAATTTATCATAGAGAATTACACTTATGTATTGGTTCAACTTATGATGTAAACTACTTACAGATATTTAAAGTTAAGAATCATAGTAGTATAATTAAGGAAACATTCATAAAAACATAGAAAACTCTATGATTATACTATAAAAGAATAAAAATACTTAGAATTCATAATAAAGGATGTAGTATCAAGGATTACAACAAGGTAAGCTTCATAAATCAAGCTCCAATTCTATCAATATTTTGTGCAAAAGGTTTTTGAGAATAAAAATCACTATTATATTACTCATATGCACGTAAACATCAACATCCAACCTTATATTACATTTTTTTATAAATAATTATAAGAATTAATTACAATGGTTGTAACTTTTAGATTTACCATGATGAGAATAGGTCTCCATATCACATTCAGTAGAGTCCTGACCAACATAGATATTCCTATAACAACTCATAACAACCCACAAATAGAATACAACTAAAATTACCATAAGATGTTCTCCTACATAAAGATAATTTTACATTCACCATTTACCACTAAGACTTTCCTAGACTTAAAAGGTTGTCTCATATTTAGACAACATTGCAAAGGTAAGCTATCCAAAAACTAAGAAATGAGACAAAATATAAAAGGGTATAGGACTCGCAGACATCACTCATGGTGTTGATTAACCAATTTTCACTCCTTTTACACTACTTAGCTACCATTTTGGGTTTTAAACTAAGTAACATACTAGTCTACCACCCTTATGGGTTTTTAATAGACTATATTTGCATATTACTATACAAACTTCTAATTAAAAAAGAAATTGACCAAAATTTCAAAATCATTGAACCTACACAAGCATTAGTTGGTTGGTGGTGACATATTTGATTTTTGGATAATCTATCATAGTTATCTGGGTAGAATGATCTTAGGTTAATCTATGAGTGGTGAAATTATTTAATTGATGAGGTCCAATTCATATTTTTAAGACTTATAATTGAGTAGAACTTCCTAAGCACTACACAAAAGATTATGTAAGGGAGCTTGATTAGCCATCAACTGATGAATATTTATGTCAACCATCTTGAGAAATGTAGACTTCACCATGTTTAATTTGGTGTTGATTTCACCATGGAGCTTAACTAGCATATATACATGTCATTTCACTTGCACATTAGTGAATGAGTTGTACAACATCTAGTTATGCCATATCTACATAATCTACATGATAGTATCCCTTTGAAGTGTAGCATCCATGGTGGTAGGTGTTATATTGGATGTTGTGATGGTAGTGTGTGTGGAAGTATATATGGAAAATTTGGGTTGTGTAGTGGTAAAAAATGTATCCAATTTCTTCTTCCAATCAAGAAACTAAAGTGTAATATACATAGCCTTATCTTGAACATTATCGATAGTGTTCTGATACTCAGTTAGTAACTTGTAGAGGACCATAGTCTCAAATTTAATGGATTTCCCTTTATAAATAATGCATGCTTCATTTAAGGTCTATTGATTAGTAGTGAGCTTGTCCATAAGAAGAGAAAGATAGTCCTTATCAAGGAATGAAGGATCCATAATCAACTTTGTGTAAAGATCAAGACAAGCATACTTGATAGTCTTCCTTACAATGCATAGCCACTCCATGACTAAAAGATTGGTATATTTGAGATCCTTAAATTATTACTCCAATGTGACTACTTTCTACAAAATAGACACTTGGAATGTAGTTACACCTTCAATTTTTTTGGACAATGCTAATTGGGAAACATCCAAGGATGCTTCTGTTATAGTAAGAGTCAAGGCAAGATGTTCCACTGAGGTAATTGTAGGTGCTATCCTTAATGGATCTATGGGTAAATAAAAAATAGTGCACCATGTATAATTTTTTTGCACATCCCATAACCAAATGTTAGATAGGATTAAGGAAGTAGTGTCATCTTGTGAGGTAACCAAAGTGTATCACACCTATGTTTTGAGTGGTTTATGAGATGGATATGTTGTACTATAACTAAATGGAATTTAAATATATTATGACTTCATAACATCTACTAGGGTTTCCTCAATGCTCTAATTCTCATATTCTTCTTAGGCCTGATTGGTAACATATTCTTGTGCCTTCTTGGTAGCCTCTTCTTGTGCTTTCTTCTCTATAACTTCTTGTGCATTTTTAAAAACCTCTTCTGCCTATGCCTTTCACTACCATTATTGATCCTTATATTTATTATGTGTTTTATATTGCATGAGATGTTTCCTTATATTTTTGATCTACTTCCAATATAGCATCCTCATGCTTTTGTTCTACTGTGTTTTATTTTTGTATAGTTTATTCTACAGTTACAACTTTTTACTATTTTTTCTTTTCTTCTTCCACTTGTCATTTTAAGAGTACCTCAACATCCTCAGCTTGATTAAAATCCTCTACTTCCTTGGCCTATCATTGGGCTTCCTCTTATTCCTATTAATCCACCTATTCCTTTTGTTTGGATTCAGACTTAGCCTTTCACTTTTATTCTTGGTGCATGGGATGCTCAGCTACTCTTTGTGCTTTGTCATGTGCATCTTTTTTTTCTTTCATGATCTAAGAATAAATGTATATTTACTTTTTGTCACTCTCAAGATCGATGGAGTAATATGGTGGGGATATAAGGACAATCATTTTCACCTCCTCCAGAGAAACCTACCCCTTATGAATAAGGCATCTTGTGTGTTTGGTGTGTGGACTTATTGTAGTTTTTGCTCTTCCATCGTAGGCTCTCCAAAGGTATGTGCAGGAACAGGTGAGGTTTTAGCCTAAATTATTAAGGGATATATGGAGTCTACCTACATTGGAAAAATTATGTTGGGGGGATAGCTTCATTGGCCCTTAACTGTGAGGGACTCACAGTAGATCCTCTTGCCTCAAAAGTTCACCAAATTTTCTATAATTTAAAATCTCTAGCCATTATATTGATGATTATAGAAGTAGGGAAAGGTAGAGATTTTATATAACTTTATATTTCACCTAGAAGGTGTGCACTAATTTATAAAAAACTTACTCTTTTTCTTCCTCCTTTTCATATAGGTCTTTGTCCATATCATCCATCATCATCCTATATACCTATTGTTCATCAGTGCCCATATGTGGCAAGTCATAGAGACCAAAATTTTTAGGTATGCTTAGGTCATCTGACCAAGTTATTTGGTTACATGTCTTCTACCTTAAAGGAGACAAAGATCTTATGTCCTTAGGCATTGTGTGCTTCCCTAAATCTTAGATTGGGGAAGTGGCTATTGAAGATTGGGTAGTTATAGTTACAAGAGCTAGAATAGATGGAAATACTATTTATAATGGGTTTGATATCATTTCTAAAAGTGCATTTTGTTTTGCCACCTTAGTTTTTTATATATGGATGCCGATAAAATAAGGGAGGGGTAGACCAGGTACCATGGAAAATTCATGAATACAAATGACAATACCTATTGATAGCTTTATGATGATTATGTGCTAACCAAAATACTACATTAATTCAATTAGTATGTATGGGTTAGATGCAATGACCTCCATCAAATCATCCCACTAAGTGCTAAACTTGGCTTGATTCCCAAAGTAGGCACTCTCTCAGGTCTAAGTGAGATTCTATAACTACACATCTAGATATTAGTCAACATCAGGATGAACTTCACCCTTAGGTGACTTTGAATATTTAAAAACTAACAACAATACCAAAAATTAGTAGTGGAAAGTTTGCTTCATAGTCACGAATACTTTATCTATGTTGGAAGTAAGCTCACTGACCAAGAATTCAAGCCAATTAAATTCCTCATTGTGATGGATCATTCTATGGGCAATATTAATGACCCCCTTTTGTGTCTTACATAGAATCCTTGGTTGTCTACAATAGTCTATAAGAAATACATTCAACCTAAATTCACTCTGACACATCTTTAATGTCCTCCAATGGAATTTTTCATGAGTTGTGAGAGTAATTTTATTAGATCTCCAAAAGGATGGGTGGCATTTTCAATTTTTAATGAGCTATCGATCTCCCCCTCACATGTAGTCTAGTCACCCTGGCCATCACAATGGTATTTATGTGGATGGTTATGTATTGGGAAAGATAAATCTTTCCCTCATTTATCAACCCAAGAATACCTCCATGACATCATTGCACTGCCCAAAAGTAGGCAATTAAATCAATCACTCCACATATGTATTATAAAGCCTATGTGGTTGTACCCCTTCAAGTGCATCTAGGATAAACATTCACAATTCCATACTGTGAAAAAACTCATAGACATTTGGATATTTGAATCACTTTTATCATAATGCCATGTCGACGGTAATATCCTTTTTTTTCACTTATGTGAATTCCTTAATGAGTTTAGATCCATCAAATCTAACCATTATGCATATTACATTTGATTATGGAGTAAATTATTGGGAAATGTAAAGTATATAAATGTCAAAGAGTAGAAATCACCTTGAAATTTTGTATTACTTTAGTATACTTAGTAGTATATAAGAATTTAGCCACCCGAGTGCCATAATTATAGCTTCTCATACCACATTCGATGCTTTTATATCTTAATTTGATATGTTGTCACTCAATACTTCACATGAAATATTTTAATGAAGTGGATCCTTTTCTTATGATGTGTCTTTCATTTTACTAATGTGACATTAATTATGGTAGTGATTGATGCATTTTGACATGTTGCTTTAACTAGGCTTTGGTTGTATGTTACTCATTCTATTTATGACATGGACCCATCAATTTTACAAGAGATTTTTCAATCTCCCACCCATACCTAATCATTAATTAAAATGGATTTAACTTTAAGCTCCAATATATACTCAATATTCTAATGCATTCATCTTTCTCAAACTTAATTGATGTCTGTATGATGTACTCATTTGGTGACCTTATTTAATTTATCCATAGTAATGGAACCTTCAACTTTTTCATGGATATATATTATCTCTTACCATTATAAAAATAATTGTACTTACCCACAGTGCCAAAATAAATACACGAAGCCTAGACTATACTAAAATCAATGCTTACAAACATGACTACTATCTACTTGTTACGATATAACATCTTTATTCCATGTTGTTATAAATTAATGGAGATAATAATTTAACCTATATCCATTTACCCTCTTAGGTAATAAATTTACCTATAAATATCATATGATAATTTTTATAGGTTGTAAATTTCATGGATGATGTATGGGCCCTTCCACTAGATGTTAATATATTCAAAGAAAGCTCTGAACCTGCTATCATATAAAAGAACAAGCTGATTTACCTAGAATTCCTTTGTTCATAGATTTTTATCAAGCCATGCCTTTTAGCTATATTTTTTTTTTCTCTTGGACTCATAATTATCTACATCTCACTTCATCCATCTAATTCAATTCCATCAACTTATTAGTCATTGACTCTTAATCACCCATTCATAACACATTAGTAACTCATAGATTAGGAAGTACATATTCTATAGGCATCATGGATTCTATCCCATAAACTAGATGGAATGGTGTAAGCTACATCACATGTTTATAATGTGTGAAATAAGCCCAAAATATTGATGTAAGTCTATCCTCCTAGTCATCTCACTTCACATCACAAATTTTAGTGAGCATATTACCAATCACCTTGTTCATAGGATCGGATTGGCCATTTAACTATGGATGATAAGTAGTTATTTTATGATATGATGTCATGAAATCATCTGTGAGGGTCTTGATGGTCTTATTTTGTAAATGAGTTCCTCTATCACTTACCAACTTAAGAGGGTAGTTGAACCTGGTGATGATGTTCTTATACAAGAACTTGGATGTGTCTTTCACACTATAGCTTGGAGTCACAATAGATTCTACCCATTTGGTAAAGTAATCTATCACAATGATTATGTACCTTTCCTTGATATATTTCCTTAGGGGATTCATTGGCCCTATAAAGTCAATTTCCCACTATTCAAAGGGATATTGTGCTAACATCGATTGTAAATTCATCTCATCCCATTAGTGTGGCTTCCCCATCCTTTGACATATATCTCACTATTGTGTGACTCTCTGTGTATCCTAAAATAGATAGGGCCACTAGATACCACTTTGTAAAATTTTCCTCATAGTTGCATCTCCTATGAAGTAACCTCTTATGACTCCTTGATACACTTAGTCTATGATCTACTCACACTCATGCTCTAGTATCACTCTACATATTACTTAATTTTAAACTAAGTAATACAAATATATGTTAAAATACTATACAAAAGAGATCAGGTGATCAATTATTACTTATCTTTGTTAGTATAGTGTTCTGAGAACATCCCCTATTCTAAAAATTGTGTGATCTCTTGTACTTGATCTGGAATCATAGTCACTCTAAATAGGTGTGGATATGGTGACTCATCATTGAGTTCTTCATATTCTTTTCCATTAGTTAGTTGATCAATATGGTTTGGACTGACATTCTCTTGACCTAATTTGACATTAATCTAGAATTGAAATTCCTAGAAAAGCATCAACCAACATGATATTAATCTAATAAAAAATAGTTTATTCACTAGGTATCACATATCTTTATGATTAGTGAACAATTTGAATGGTGTGACCAACAAGTAGTGCCTAAACTTCTATATTGCAAACAGTATCAGTAAGGCTTCCCGCTCAGTTGTAATATAATTAATCTCTATGAGTGAAAAATTTCTAATTAAAAAATGGATTAGATTATCCAATCCTCCTTATCTTAGTTGTGTGAGTACTGATCCAACTATAAGCCCTAAAATATCCACATGCACAAGAAATTTTTTAATCCAATCTAGGAAAACTAGGATTGAAGCAATCACTAGTCTCTACTTCAAATCAATAAATGCAGCTTGATATTCCTTTGTCTAGATAAATTGGACTCCTTTTCGTAGAAACTTCTCCAAAGGGGATGATATAGTGGCACACCCCTTGATTAATTATTGGTATTAACTATTGTGGCCCAAAAAAGATCACACTTTTATTGAAGTCTTGGGTGGTGGCATACCTATAATGACTATGATCTTAGACTAGGCTAACAAAATTCCTTTACTACACACTACATAACCTAATAAAACACTAAAAGGTGTGGAAAATAGATATTTATTCAAATTTAGTTATGTGCATAGTGCTATACATCTCTCTAAAATTAACCTAATTTTTTATAAATATTCTTGAATAAAGAGAACACTTCCCAGTCATCCAAGTACACTTCCAAGAAGTCATGGATGAAATATTTGAATGCAATCAATACAACCTTGGAGTACACTTAAAGTGAATTTTTAGGCCAAATGTCATGAACTTATAAGTGAACAAACCCCATTCTATTGTGAATGTGGTTTTGGTCTTATCCTCTTCTGCAATGGGTATCTAATGGTAACCAATGAATCCATCTATGAACAAGAACAATTCATGCCCTTTTATAACCTTTAAAACTTCATCCATGAAGGGAATAGGAAATGGATCATTGACACAATAATAATTAAGGATTTTGTGATCTCCACATGTGTCTCTCCCTAGTATTCTTTGGCTGAATGACCATGGTGCTCACCCAGTCAACTTTATCGATCAGGAAGATAATGCCTACTTCCAACATGAAATTGATTTCAACTTTCACTTTCATATTCATGTTTGGGTTCAGCCTATGTGGTCTCTTCTTTATTAGTCATTTAATCTCATTTAACTCTATGTGCATCTCCCCCAAAGAAGGATCAACACTTTTGAGTTCTATGAAAGTGGTATGAAATACATCTTGATAGTTGTGGAGTAATTGTAAAACCTTTGAGATATCTTCCTACATCCAATAGTATTTGACATACACCATTTTGGGTCCATATTATGTGAAATAATTCACTATGTGTTCCTTTAATGTCTCCTAATACATCATATGTTCTTATTTAGGAATGAATTCATAGAGTATTTATTCTCCACATTCTAGGAATTGTATATGTCACAACTTTTCCTCCACTATTTCCTTTACAAGTGGTTCTAGTAGAGGCTCCAACTCTCTCTAGTTTAAATATATCCCTTATATACATGTATTCCTCATTATCCATATTATAAGATTATTCATCATCCTCTTATATCTTATGGTAGGGTTGAATTCATGGTTGGGCATCACCTTAGCCAATTTATTGAATCTATAAGATATGTGTCATGTTTTTCACTATGACTTCATGTAAAAATGTTGTCATGTCACTGGTAAATATTCATCTCTTTAGTGGCATAAAAATGTTTTCATAATTTTAAAATATACTTATAACTAAATATTATCACTCTCAAAGATGAATGTTTCAATGAAATGGGCTTGGATCTATGCCTAATGCTATGTTTTTTATTTTTATCTCCTGATGGATGTACCATGTTATAAGGAAAACACCCAGGGTATAGATGAAATTATGTGGCCTATAGTTAGGAGTGATACCCTTAGACATACATACCTCAATACACCTGTACACATTTAATTTTGGACATTTTCCCTCTCGATAGATAGGCCAGTCTCTTATGACAATCTCTAATAGTTGAAATCAAGCTAATAGCATCCTGCATGCTTCTTCGCATGTTAATTGCACATCCTTATACCCAATAGTTCACAAAAATAACCTTTAATGCATATTCAAGAGTGCTAAATCTTTGGTTCTCATCTGGTACATACTTTTAAAATCATGTGATGAATTCACCAACATATTTCATAGTCAAATACTAGGGTATTTGGTGCTTAGTTGCAAAGACCATTTACAAAGGTCACAACTCATGATCTCATTTTGCTTAGTTGAGTAAATGGGTATTCAAGTCTCCATTGATTGAAGAAGCTTTTTCCAATGGGAAAACACCCTCTAGATTTGGTTTTATGTAGTCCTAGTCATTATAACCTATTATATATATATAAGATTCTATCGAATATCATACTATCATTAATTACACATCCTCCTCAACCTTCTAAGGGATATCTAGGGTATTAAACCCCATTTTACCCAATATCTATTGTGTGCTAAGAATTTGAGTCTACAAAATAGTGTTTTTGTAGAGTAAATTATACTATGTTTCTTATAGAGCCTTCTACTTGTCTTCGACTGTGACCTTCATCAAACTGGTATTAACACTAGCATAAGGTGAGTCTAGCTCTTTTGGAATGATATAATGCCTAGAATCAATCTTATTTAGAGGAATACAATGATCTTATCATCCTGATCAGATTCTAGCTAATACATGACTATGTTAATAGTTGTACATCCATAATAGGCCCATTTCTTCCCTATCAGTGTAAGGTAGCGAGTGTCATTTATCTTCATATTGATTACTTCAAAATCACCTCATAGGATGAGTTATATGACTTTGATTTTTACATCATCTAGGTGACCAATGGGTTCAACCCTTCCATAGTCTACAAGGTTGAGTGTTATAGTACTATATATTAATACATGTCTTCTTAAGGCTTCCCACATGGATTTGGGGATAATATTGATAGTGATTTCAAATTCAAATAAAACATTGGGTATTTAATGCCCATCTATCTCTATGTCCATACTCACATCGATGTTCCAAGGTTTCTTGGACTTTACAAACCAAACTAACTTATTTATTCATTTTTGGACTTTTTGTGCACATTATGATAAGTTATGAAGTAGGTTGGTAATGTTTTGGAAGATATCTTCACTATGCAGCATAATGAGGAGTTTCGTTAAATCTATCATCAAAGTGATAACTCCATCATGTCTTATTATATGCACCATCTTCCCATACATTTATGCATCAAGAGATGCATCATCCCCTTCATTCATCCCTTGTTACTGGATTGTCTTGAAAATTTGCATAGCTTCCCACATCAATCCTTTTTCATTATTAGGTTTAGAATAATGGTTTGGTCATGCCTTTATAATACGCAAGTCTTTAGGCATTTATAATGGAGGTAACCCCTATTCTACATGTTCTTGTCTAGTTACTACCTGTAATGTGGCATTCTCCCTCAGTTGCACATGAATCATGTTAACATTTATAATAGGTCTTTCCCTCCATTATATTTTTAATACTAAATAGCTTTTTGTATTGTGCTACTCTGTCAACCTATAACATGTATAGTAAGGTTGCCTTTGGGATTTTGTAGGACAATTTATCTACACATTGTTTAGTTTTCTATAGAGATAACAATGAATGGGTGTCTTAGGCCCATTATTACTTTAGCCTCCATGCACACCACCTGAATATCCTCATTTATTCCTCTAAAATACCCATACACCTTGGTGTTTTTATTGCCCAAAATTAACAATATTCTATGATGCATTCCATCCTGGCTACTATGGATATTCATTAAATCCATCCAACTATGGTTGTTGTGGGTTTAGGACTCATCCTGAATTTTGTGCTTGAGGAGTTGCATGATTCCATGGAGCTTGATATGGGTAGGTAATAGTTAGTTGTAGAAATTTTTATGAGGCAGTATTTTAGTTCTACATAAAAAGTAGGGAACCTTCTAGTATCTGAGGTTATTATTGTGATTTAGGGACCCAAAGCATCACTGAGGGATTTTGACTTAGTATGATGCTTCCTGGGTTAAGAGTGGTTTATGGCACAACTAAAAATTTCTACACAACAACCATGAACATATTCGTAGTGATATCCTCCCTTAATTACTAAAGTTCCTAATAATACTTGTCATTAGGTGTAGGTGACATACTAAATTTATAGTACATGTTTTGTGGAGTTTTGATTTACTATTGTAAAAGGTGGACCTATGAGGTTGCATGCCCTACCACCCTATATATCTCATTGAAATCTATCTTAACCCTAGGGAACTAATTTTTATGATGCCTTTTGATGTCTACATTCTATGCACCATATATCTAACTGGGGTCTCTCAACCCTTAAAAATGATCCAATCTTCTTAAAATAGTTTGTAAGGTACTTTCTACCTTGGATAATGACACAACCACATCACCATACTCTTCGATCTATTCCACCCAAATCACAAAAGCACTTACATATAATTTATCTCCAAATTGAGTTTGTCCCATGGAAAATTTAATGCTTGATATTAAACCCTCTACAAACTAAGCATATTTATCATTATCCTCCAAGAAAAATTATACTTTTTTTATGACATCAAATAATTTTTAATCGTAGTCACGAGCAATCTAACAGGGTCCTTATCAGATCTCCTTCAAATCATAGATTTTTTGGCTTTAACTCTCCTTAACCTTAAACTCTAAGATGAGCCAGTTCTTAACATCATCAAGGGATACTCAAGATATATTTTGTTGGAAATATTGTCATTTATGTCAAAGGTCTAGCATTATTGGTGATAAAGGCCCCATTACATTTAGTGTTGTTTGTAATAAATATATCTTGGCTAATATGAGTTAATATTTATTTAATATTAACGAATATATTTTTGGTTGCATATGAGACAAAAGAAGGGCCCATGGAGAATTCGAAGAGCCATGTCGTAAAGATAAAAGAAGGATGGGATGCATTTTCCCATGAAGAGTCATCTTGGGGAATAACAAGAGTCACCAAGTGAAGACAAAAGAGTAAGGGCACAATTTCTCATGAAGGGACAGTTTAAGGAATACTAAAAGTCACCAAAGATAAGGACAAAAGTGGGAAGGACGTTTTTGGTCATGAAGGGTCACCACATGACTTTTCAAAGGCTTGAATATGAAGGGTCATCCAAGATTGGTGCCATTTTCCATGAGGATTGAAGGGTCACAAAGGGGGAAGGCCAAAGGTCATTTGGAAAGCTATAAATAAAGGCTTGAGAAGCCATTTGTAATATGGAAGTGTGAGGTTGATTTGATATTGTAATATCTATCTTAGAAGAGCAATTGTGAGAGATAAATATGATTTGTATTTGTTATATCTAGCTTAGAAGAGCAAATGTGAGAGAGAGAGAGGAAAGAGATGTTGTATTAAACTATCATTTGTTGAGATAACAACATTAAGAGATAGGTGTGTGGTATCCACAAAGGGGTTGGTGCTCCTATGGGTTGGTGCTCACGAATTGTTGCTAGGTTGGTGCTCGGCAAAGGGGTTGGTGCTCCTATGGATTGGTGCTTGGCAAAGGGGTTTGAAGCTCTTGTGGGTTGGTGCTCACAAATTGTAGCTAGGCTGGTACTCAACAAAGGGTTATGGGGCTAGTATGGGTTTGTTCTCACAAATATACTTGAGATTGTTCTCCATGATTTTTCCCACATTGGGTTTCCACATTATATCTGGTGTCTCTCTCTATCTTGTGTGATGTTTATTGTTTGAGTTTTATTACATATCTTGAATGTTTGCTTAAGTGGAATTTGATAAAGGGAAAGTTTTATAAGATATATGATATACTGATTCACCCCCCTCTCAGTATATCCTGTGCTTAACAATTGGTATCAGATCAGGTTCCTTTTTGAAGAGTTTTATAGCTTGAAGGTAGATCGAGAAAGCATGATGGCTGGGTCACAGGAAGGATTTTCTATATTAAGGCACCTTTGTTTGATGGGATGAATTATTCTTTTTGGAGCATGAGAATGAATGTTTATTTGATGGCCCTTGGATTTGACATATGGAAATTAGTAGTGGAGGAATATGAAGAGCCACAGACATTTGTAATTACTCCAGTAGAAAAGAAGGCAAGTGAATGTAATGCTAAAGCTTTAAATGCTATTTTATGTGGTTTATGTGAATCTAAATTTGTTAAAGTTATGCAATGTAAATTTGCTCATGAAACTTGGGTAAAACTTGAGAATATTTACAAAGGTGATGGAAAGGTTTAGCAAGCTAAGTTGTAGATTTTTAGAAGGCAATTTGAAAGTTTGAAGATGGAAGAAGAAGAAGATATATCAAGTTATCTTTTGCGAGTTGATGAAGTCATAAATCAGATTCAAGGTTTTAGAGAAACATTAGATGAGTCAACGATGGTGCAAAAGGTTTTGAGATCTCTACCAATGAGATATGATGCAAAGGTTTCAGCAATCGAGGAGATGAAGAATTTAGCCAAGCTAAAGATGGATGAGCTTCATGGTATTCTCACGGCATATGAGATGTGGACAGAACAAGATAAACCCTCAAAGAGAGAAGCAACTTTCAAGACATCAAAGAAGGAGAAAGCTAAGATTAAAGAATCAAGTGATAGTTCTAATGATGATGAAGATGACAATGGAGCACTTTTCATTTGCAAGCTGAAAAGAGGAACAGGTAAATATCAAGGAAAATTACCTTTTAAATGATTTAATTGTGGAAAGATTGGACATTTTTCAGCTAGATGCCCAGATAAGGTTAATGATGATGAAGAAGAAAAGCCTACATACAAGAAGAATTTCAAAGGCAAATCTAAGAAGGGTTTCGAGAAGAAGAGCCTATATTCTAAGGATCCTAGTTCAAGTGAAGATAGTGGAGTCAGTGATTCAGAAGAAGAAGAGATTATATTCATGGCCATACATGAAAGTGATCAAGAAGAAGAAGAGGAGGAAACTGAAGTCAATATGGAAGGAGAGCTCATTTGTGCCTTAGAAGAGTTAGAAGTTGTTCAGAAGAAGAATCGAAGATTAAAGCGCCAAATCGAGAAAAATAAACAAGAGTCAAAGGAAATGATTGAAGATCTACAAGCACACTTTGAAGAAGCCAAGAAGAATGAAGAAGATCTCACAACACAGTTGAAAATAGAAAGAAAATATTGTGAAAGGTATGTTATTGAAATTGCCTCTTTAAAAGAAGATATTAAGAAAGCAGTCAGTGATAAAGTAGTTAGTGATTCAAAATTTGAAGATAGCACTAACATGCTGAATAAGATATTGGAAAGTCAAAAAGCCTATTTAGATAAGAT
This sequence comes from Torreya grandis, assembly GCA_037957365.1. Taxonomy (NCBI): domain Eukaryota; kingdom Viridiplantae; phylum Streptophyta; class Pinopsida; order Cupressales; family Taxaceae; genus Torreya; species Torreya grandis. The sequence goes on along the minus strand of JARHVA010006529.1, from coordinate 861,964 downwards.
AGGGATCCTTTTTGAAAATAAAAAGAGCTATGTTGAATCTCTTACACAAGAGGAAACAAAAAGGGGAGAAGTGAAGAATACAGAGGACATTCCAAATAGAGAAGGCTAGAAGGAACAAAGCTACAAAAGGCAATCAGGTTAGAGATATACAGATAGGTCTTATTTTTATGGCTATTTTTTTATTGTAATGGATATGGTCACAAGAAATTAGAATGTAGAAAAAGAGCTAACAATTTCAAAAATAAGAAGGAAAGTCAAGTAGAGTCAAGCAGAAGCCACAACTCTTTTGCTCCTCTATCAAGCTTTGATGAAGAGACCATAGTATGCTACAAGTGCAATAGTTTTAGACACATATCTCAGTATTATAGAAGTGTGTTCAAGTCAGTCAAAAATAATTAGAGTTTCAAAGCACCATTCATCAAGTAGAAAGTTTAGACATGTTCATGGCAGAAGAAACAACATGAAGATTCTATGATGGTTCAGATAGCTCTACATGTAAGAGGTAAAGATCAGCCATGGTTAATTGATAGTGGATGTTCGAGGCATATGACAGGAGATAAAAGTAAATTCATATCTCTAAAGAATATCAATGGTGATACAGTGAGATTCAGAGATAAAACCACTGCCAGGATAGCCAGAAAAGGTACTTTGAGTTTGGATTATGGTATAACTAAGACTAAAAATGTTTTGTATGTAAAAGGTCTTAAGCATAATCTATTGAGTGTTAGTCAAATATGTGATCAAGGATATACATTAAAATTTCATAAAGAAGGTTATGAGATTAGAAGAAAAGATTCAAATAAGTTGATTGCAGATGCTCAAAGGACAGGTAACAATGTGTATGTATTGTCAGATATCTTCTCAAAGGCACGATCAAAGGATACATTCGAAAATCAGCGAGAGGAGTTGGGAGTAATTTCTATTACTTCCTGCCATTGATGTTTAGCATCAAGTGAGGGGGAGCTAAGTGTTAGCTCTAGGTAGGCCCTTTGCCATTGATGTCAAAGGGGGAAAATAATAGGTACAAGTACAGGTGTAAAAAATAGGTATAGGGAATAGGTACAGGTTGCTACAGTAAGGGGGAGTTACTATATGTTTTTAGATGATAGGATGTGCAAGTGATAGGATGTGGATATTTTAGGATTGAGGTTGCCATCAATGACAAAGGGGGAGATTGTCAGAAATATTGTCATTGATGTCAAAGGTCTAGCATTATTGGTGATAAAGGCCCCATTACATTTAATGTTGTTTGTAATAAATATATCTTGGCTAATATGAGTTAATATTTATTTAATATTAATGAATATATTTTTGGTTGCATATGAGATAAAAGAAGGGCCCATGGAGAAGTCAAAGAGCCACAGGGTAAAGACAAAAGAAGGATGGGATGCATTTTACCATGAAGAGTCATCTTGGAGAATACCAAGAGTCACCAAGTGAAGACAAAAGAGTAAGGGCACAATTTCTCATGAAGGGAAACTTTAAGGAATACGAAAAGTCACCAAAGATAAGGACAAAAGTGGGAAGGATGTTTTTGGTCATGAAGGGTCACCACATGAATTTTCAAAGGCTTGAATATGAAGGGTCATCCAAGATTGGTGCCATTTTCCATGAGGATTGAAGGGTCACAAAGGGGGAAGGCCAAAGGTCATTTAGAAAGCTATAAATAAAGGCTTGAGAAGCCATTTGTAATATGGAAGTGTGAGGTTGATTTGATATTTTAATATCTAGCTTAGAAGAGCAATTGTGAGAGATGAATATGATTTGTATTTGTTATATCTATCTTAGAAGATCAAAGGTGAGAGAGAGAGAGAGAGGAAAGAGATGTTGTATTGAACTATCATTTGTTGAGATAGCAACATTGAGAGATAGGTGTGTGGTATACACAAAGGGGTTGGTGCTCCTATGGGTTGGTGCTCACAAATTTTTGTTGGGTTGGTGCTTGGCAAAGGGGTTGGTGCTCCTATGGGTTGGTTCTCACGAATAGTTGCTGGGTTGGTGCTCGGCAAAGGGGTTTGAAGCTCCTGTGGGTTGGTGCTCATGAATTGTAGTTGGGTTGGTACTTGGCAAATGGGTATGGTGCTCCTATGGGTTTGTTCTCATGAATATACTTGAGATTGTTCTCCATGTTTTTTCCCACATTGGGTTTCCACATTATATCTGTTGTCTCTCTCTATTTTGTGTTATGTTTATTGTTTGAGTTTTATTGCATATCTTGAATGTTTGATCAAGTGAAATTTGATAAAGGGAAAATTTTATAAGATATATGATATACTGATTCACCCCCCCTCTCAGTATATCCCGTGCTTAACATATTTTTACTAATGATGAAATATATTTCACATTTATCAAAAGCATCAATAAATTCAAACTTCTTTATATTGTCATCAATGATTGCTTTTGCCTGCTATTTCATGTTGTAGGTAAGTACTATTTAGGGTCCAAAAACACATCATAGGGAGTTAGAGGTATAAAAACACCAAGTTGAGGCTATATAATAGTGTTTCTTATAGATAATGTAGTTGATTATATTATGACTGATGTCAGGGATAATTGTAGTTTCAAAAACTTCTATGAATTTTGAGATGACTCCTAATCTGTTAGAGGTTGTCATGTCTCCTCTAGTTCTATGGATTTGGTAGTTTTAAATATATCTCTATCATTTTATTCTTATTCTTATAAGACCTAAATTTGTGTAATGAAATCCTTATCTTGCATAAGGAATAGGGGATATGTCTCTGTAGCAAGCAATTTTGTTATGATCTTCTTCAATTTGTCTAAATAACTCTACGCAATTTCATGATATGTAGACTTTTGTACCTATAGGGTTTTTATATAAACTTCTTTAATTTGTCTTTTCCAAGTGTCATCACCTAAAATTGTATGGGAATTACTATGATTTTGAAAAAATATGGACTTAGGGGATTTTTGCTTCCTTGGGAAATGATCCTTACCTCCAAATATGTATCTCTAAAAATTTGAACGTATACTATGTTTTTGACTATAAATCAATCCTTAATTTTATTTATTTGATAAAATTTCTATAAACTACAAAATTTGACTCATCTATTCTTCTTCTATACTACTACCTTATTTTTTAATCCATGCTCAATACTCATTTCTTCCTCACAACCTATCTCTATTTGAACCAAGGTCCTTACTCTATTTCTCTTCACCGTATCCTTCTCTTTTTCACCTCCTCTCATACAAATCATCAATGCTAATCCTCCTCCTTATATTCATAGTTTCCTAAAATGCACTCTGTCTACTCCATCTCTTCTATTGTTCTAACTCTCTATATAACTCTAGAGTCTTTTTTTTATCCTTTTCCTATGGATTTTCATGATAAACTCAGGTTTAAGATCTATCTTCTCATCTTTGATTCATTATCCCCTATCTCATACATACCCCCATACACCCAAAGAGACTACTCCATATTAGCAGGAGTGGGCACCATGGCCTTTTCTATAGCCAACATTTTAATCAATATTAGGATTCACTACAAAATTTTTCCTTTGATTCATCTCAAAAATAGGTCCTTCATTATGACAAAGGATAAGTATCCTTGCACTATGAACTCAGTGATATATCCATCAATAGTGGTAGTTATCCAATGATTGATCACACAAGTACATTTTATCTCTAGATTTTAAAACTATCTATCTTCCCCTAATTCCACATAATGGTGTCACTTGTTTATGGTTGGAAATAGTGAAATTTAATTTGAACCAATCAATCAGCTAGAAAATTTAGTAATTCACACCAAAGATCTCATAAATTTCATCGTAAAGTTATTCTTGTATAATCTCCCTTGAAGTACACCCAATTCTTTGGCCTTCTCTATTTATGAATTTAGTGATTTTCTAGTCTAACCATATCTCCACCTCTCTTTGGGTCAATAACCATTGCAACATATCCATACTCACCACACCATTTTTAGTAGAGGCTCTTGGAATTTACTAGAACATGCTAATTATGGGGATAGAGTGTGTAAAGTTGCATCAAAATCTTACAGGATGGTTTAATCAATATTTTACATATAGAGGAAAGGTCTATCATAAATAATTACACTTAATTAATGGTTTAACTTACGATGTAAACTAATTATATATATATATATATATATATATATATATATATATATATATATATATAAAGTTGTACATAAGAGTAGTATAATGAAGGAAATATTCATAACAACATATAAAAATCTATGATTATACCCTAAAAGAATATAAATACATAGAATTCATAATTAAAGATTTAGTTCCAAGGATTACAAGGGAAACTTCATAGATCAAGTTCCAATTTTTTCAATACTTTGTGTGAAATCTTTCTGATAATAATGATCACAATTCTATTACTCACATACATGTAAACATAAACATCAACATCCAACCTTCTATTACATTCTTTACAAATACTTTTAGGCATTAACTCCTATGGTTTTAACTTTCAAATTTACCACACTGAGAATAGGTCTCCATATTACTTTTGGTAGAGTCCTAACCAACATAGAGAGTCTTGTAACAACTCCTAATAACCTAAAAACAAAATAAAATTAGAATTACCAAAGGACATTCTTGTACACATAGACAATTTTAAATTTACCATTTACCACTAATATCCTTGGCTAAGATTATAGCCTCGACCTTCCTTTATCATTCCTTCTCTTATGGATATTTTTATTCTTATTGATTCTATTATTGGAGTAAGGATTACTTATCTTAGTATTCCTACTCTTTAAAGGCCTTCTCTTCTTATAATTTAAGAATCATAGTCTCTTATTCTAACTACTCTTATATTTAAATTTGTGCCTTAGTCTGATCAGGATCATCCTTATTGGGAGGCCACTCCATTGGTTCTTACTTTTATTGTGCATATGACACCAAGGACTCAAAATGATCAAGATAAGGAGGGATTCTTTGTGCATGTGTTAGAGAGTATAGTGAGAGTGTGTTTGAAGTTGGTGTGGAAGGATATGGGGTCAATTGGTCTTGGGTATTATATAAATTGGTCACATATACAGAGTAATAATCATTTTATTTTGGTGTTTTACAATGGGGTCTCAGCTCTTATTTCTTCAAGTTTAACTTCCTCTACTAATCCCTCTAATATTATTAATGTTTTCATCCACTCTAATATGTATGAGTGTGTCGTAGTAGCTCCTAGAGTGTGATGTTTCAAACCAAAGGTTTGAGTGGGCCATCATCTTGTACTTCACCTTATCCCAACATAGATTCCCTTGTGACTTACTATTTTTATTTACTTACTTTTGTCACTTGTTCACTTGCACTTGGTATCTGTGTGGCTAAGGATTAGTGTGTAGATGTTTTGGACACATATGACCCTTATTGAAACAAATTTTAAAGTATTCTCTTATCCATCTCTTCTTGTCTGATTGTGTCCACTATGATAGAATTTTGAGGTAGAGGAATTTATAATAGTAGGATGGATTGATATTAATTTCACACTTAGCATATGTAAACTACATTCTAAGAGAATAACTCCTCTTATTCTTATTCATAGATATCATCCTTGTTGGATTTGAGAAACAACTTATATACCTATTAAGGTATAACCCATAAAGGGATTCAAATCATATTATCCTAAGATTATGGGCATCCATTTGTCACTGAGCCACAATGATGATCTATGAGTAATCTTGTTTAGTGGTAAAGGTTGGTGAGCTAGTGACTTATAATTGGAAGGAGCCAATTCCAAATATGAGGCCAAAATTGATCCTAAGGTCTAGGATAGTAATGTGATTTTAATTGTGGTAGAGTCCATTTTTGTTCTACTCTTAGTGGCATAGATATCATTGGATGAACACTCATGGAAACTAAGTTATTTTGTCTAACCACTTCTACATTTACCATATTCATGTTAACAAAGGAAGATGTAAAACTTGAGATTATTTTCATTACTGAATTATAATTTGGATTCCATTATACATTTTTATGGTGATTATGAGGGTGTGTTGTAATCAATCCATGTATCTATATCCACCATTGTGATAACTTACCCACCCACACAAAGTGCTTTCCATCACATCATAAAATGAGGTTCGAGAAAATTTTGGCTAGAAAATAATATACATATAGTATGATTTATCCTTTTAGGGAGGTACACTATGTGAAACAAAGTTGGAGTATGAAAATTAATATTAAAAATATTGAATCACTCCTTAAAGAATCTTCTTAATGTTTGTTATATGTATTAGGTGAGGAACTCAGGTCAGTTACATTATTCCCCAAGCCTTATCATTATATGCATAATATCACTTATAATGTTTTTGACCTATATTTCACCTTTGTTTTTTTTCTAGTACCATATAATTATTCATTATATTAGGACATGAATATGTGCATATGTGACCTAAAATATTGGCATTCCCTTGGTCATATAATCATATCTCTCTAGTATTTTTGAATGAATAGAAGGGAAGTTTGTCTTGTATGGATGTATTGACTTCCCCTTGTTATCACTCATTTAGCCTACATAATTGTGTTAACATCAATGTAAATCTTGAATTCCTTTGATAAATTGATGGATCATTCATTATCTCTACTAAGGAGGGTCATCATTATCTCTAAATGTTAGACAAATATATGTTATCTTACTAAGCACTCAATGTTGTGAATTGTATGCTTGTAGTAGATAAAACCACTCCCTTTATACCACATAAATTAACTCTAATGGTTTAATAACACTCCATTTTTCTTATTATAAGGCTAATTCAATACCTATCTACTCCATCTACTATTATAATAAAGGACTATAATTTGATGCATACCCATTTGATACTCTTATGTCGTTTGATTGAAAGAAAAAAATTCACTAATGTGTGGGATTATGGTTATATTTCAATAGTGTTTTTGTTCACATGAGTTTTCAAGTTGTCAGGATGCGACACACCAGAAGCATACAATTGATTACCAAATCGAACAACTTAATATGCAGAAATAAACCAGATTCACCAAGTAACTAGAATTCAGAATAACACAGCATATGAGAGACAATACACCAATTGTATTAATAACTCTTACAGAAGGAAATACAACAAAGAAGACTGCCACAGTTCTTCTTCCTTACACACCTCTAGATGATAAACAATAAATCTTCCCTCAAAGCTCTCTCTCCTAGGTCCCAACACCCAACTCAAACACAGAGTTGGTGTTCACCTTATACCTGTGCTCCACGCACTCCACAAGTGCTCCACACACTCCACAAGTACACACCTGTACTTCAAGTAGATCCTGCCTGACCCTGCTCCCTATTGTGTTGCTGTCCTCCTTGATCTTGCACACCTGCAAATCAATCTGGTTCTACACACCTGCAAACCTGGATCATACATACACATACACCTACAGATCAATGATCTTACTTACCATGTAGATCTCCTATATAGGCCATGCACCTGTGACCAAGATCCTACACTCTTGAAGAACCCAACTGGCTCTCCAATCCAGCACCAACACACCTGGGACTGCGGCACTAGGAAGAACGCACCATTGCTCTACCTCACACACAGAAGGAGCTTATAATTATGCTCTCTTACTCCCTAGCACTAATTTACAATACAACCATGAGTCTAATATATAGAACTCATCCAAAGAATAATTAGACACTCAGTACAATAATTATATCCGTAGCTCTTAGTCTATAATTAGACTAAGCATGCAAACTCTTGGTTCGTCAACCAACTGCCCATAATTAACTCACAGTTGAACCACACAGGTGACCGACGCCGGTCCCTGTCTGCCTGGGAGTCGCTGACGCTGGCCGATCTCTGACCGACGTCGGTTGCCTTCCTGCCTTACCCTGCTGACGTCGGTTGGCCAAACCGATGCCGGTGTCTCTGACACTCAGCAACTCTCCTACAACCTCCTCCGTGTCTGCATCAGTGAAGCTTTTAGCTCCATAACCTAACAATCTCCCACTTGGAGATAAATAGTTGCACTGTACCTATTTCTGTATCCCGTCTAATCTATTTCTTGGTTTGTATCCCTCTTCAAGCTCCAACTTGAAGACCAACCACCACACATCCCGTGGTGTACCTCCTGTCATCCGAGTACCCTGCCACATCCGAACCTACAATCTCATGTAGTGAAGTCCTGACCCTGCATAGCATGAATCCCTGCTGCTGGTCCCTCTCAAATCCCTGAGAACTCACTTCCCCGAATTGGCTCCTAACTCTCTGACAGCTCCCACTGCATGGGAAAACTCAGGTCTATACCAGACCTCATGTGATTTTAGACACTGTACCTGTCCAGCCCTTAGTGTGGTCCGGCTCTCCATCTTGAACCTCGCCAACACCTGATTCACATCAGCTCCCACTTGAGACAAAATCTACCTGTGATCTCCATGTCTCCCATGTCAAAGAATTTCGCTGCTCCAAACTCCTCCTGACATGCCACTGAACTAATCTTACCCTTAGCTCAGCAAAACCCTGTATGTACAAACTTGCTATAGCAAAACATACCATCCACATACAGCAACATAATGATGTCATGACCATCATCCTCCTAGTAAGACAAACCACAGTAGTTACCCTGACATTGACTGAAGCCATGCTTCATCCTCCACCTGTCAAAACTTGTACCACTGTCCTGCAACTTCCTCAAGACCATATGCCCTGGTCTTCCATCTCACATATCCGTTCTCTCTATTCTTCTACTAAGGTATCCATTCGTCTCTGTGCTTTCATCCAGCTGGCAAACCTACCAAAACTCCCGTCTGGTTCTGCATCATATCCCTGCCATGCTCCCACCTGTTTCCTGGATCCTTCTTGCTCTACAATCAGCAACAAGTATAAAGAAGAGGAACACAAATTTGAGGGCCTACTTATGCCTTCAGTCCTTTGTATGGGTGTTTGAGACTCCTTGACAACACGCTGTCCACCCAAAATTTGTTGCAGTGATCGACCTCGGCCATCCCACAGTCTGCATCCAACCGACGTCGGTTTCCATGCATCTGTCCCTGACTACCAGCCTGCCAACGCTAGTGTCCCTGCTGCCGACATCGGTCCTCATGACTGCCATCGATCTTACCTACTACCGACGTCGGTCCCTTGACCGACGTTGGTCTTACTCTTCCCGACACTATCGGCTTCAGTCTGCATATGACCGACATTGGCACCTGTCTGTTCGATGCCAGTTCCTCTTGACCGACATCGGTATCTATGTTCACCTGTGAGTGATGACTTTTTACCCGTGAGCTCCTTTGAATCAATCCCCATGTCCAAACTGCCCTGCTCAGATGTATCCAGCCTCATCCACTGAACTCTATCTGCCATCTCCTCCAAGAACACCAAGGCTTTCCATTTCTTAATCCTGTCAAATATATCTGTCTTCCGCTTAAGAACATGCATCTCCTTCCTGCTCATGTGACCAAGCCTACGAAGCCACGTCTCTGCAACAGAAGAAGAATCAGTAATATAAACAAGTAGATAAAGAGTACCTGTTTTCTTACCACCAGTTAATTCAAGTGCTACCGCTGTGAGAGTTCTTGTGCATCTCTCATCACCCAATCTTTCTAAAGAAATTAGCCATATCTCCAAACCTGGGACCTGCATGACCCTCATCAACACCTGTGTGTTGGCCGCCTGCAATTTCAGCTTCACTTCCCCTTTGCCAATTCTTTGGCAAGGCTCACCAGCTCCTCTACCTGGGGCTGCATGGAAAGAGGCAACCGAATCTTTTATCCAAGATTCAACTTTATCCAAGAAACCTCCCAGAGCATCCTGTGCAACAACACCTGCAACATCTGCTTCTTTAGTTTCTTCATGCTGATCTGCTACCAACCAATAATCTGTTTTTACCTGCTCTTTCTTTCCATCGGACCTTAGGTGACCATCTGTGCTTTTCAACTCCTCCATCCTTAGCTTACTTTGATCTGCCGTTGCTCTACTCCCACTCGATCAGAAATCCCTGAGAGTGACCTGTAACCAAACACAACCCTGCTTCCTGCAACCTTAGCTCTGATACCACTTGTCAGTATCAAGCTAAGAACCTACAACCAAGGCTCTGATACCACTTGTCAAGATGCGACACACCAGAAGCATACAATTGATTACCAAACCGAACAACTTAATATGCGGAAATAAACCAGATTCACCAAGTAACTAGAATTCAGAATAACACAGCATATGAGAGACAATACACCAATTGTATTAATAACTCTTACAGAAGGAAATACAACAAAGAAGACTGCCATAGTTCTTCTTCCTTACACACCTCTAGGGCTCACACACCTCTAGATGATAAACAGTAAATCTTCCCTCAAAGCTCTCTCCCCTAGGTCCCAACACCCAACTCAAACACAGAGTTGGTGTTCACCTTATACCTGTGCTCCACGCACTCCACAAGTGCTCCACGCACTCCACAAGTACACACCTATACTTCAAGTAGATCCTGCCTGACCCTGCTCCCTGTTGTGTTGCTGTCCTCCTTGATCTTGCACACCTGTAAATCAATCTGGTTCTGCACACCTGCAAAACTGGATCATACATACATATACACCTGCAGATCAATGATCTTACTTACCATGTAGATCTCCTATATAGGCCATGCACTTGTGACCAAGATCCTACACTCCTGAAGAACCCAACTGGCTCTCCAATCCAGCACCAACACACCTGGGACTGCGGCACTAGGAGGAACGCACCATTGCTCTACCTCACACACAGAAGGAGCTTATAATTATGCTCTCTTACTCCCTGGCACTAATTTACAATACAACCATGAGTCTAATATACAGAACTCATCCAAATAATAATTAGACACTCAGTACAATAATTAGATCCGCAGCTCTTAGTCTATAATTAGCACTAAGCATGCAAACTCTTGGTTCATCAACCAACTGCCCGTAATTAACTCACAGTTGAACCACACAGGTGACCGACGCCGGTCCCTGTCCACCTGGGGGTCACCGACGCCGGCCGATCTCTGATCGACGTCGGTTGCCTTCCTACCTTACCTTGCCGACGTTGGTTGGCCAAACCGATGCCGGTGTCTCTGACACTCAGCAACTCTCCTGCAACCTCCTCCGTGTCTGCATCAGTGAAGCTTTTAGCTCCACAACCTAACACAAGTTTGATTTTCATAGATATCTTTCACTATATAAAAATTAATCCCAAAGCTTCACTTTTGATTCCATTTATTATTCAATCTAACTTTTGTACCTCCACATAGTTTCTTTAAATTTAAATAGCTATTTTTTATTTTTACCTTTTGGTATTTTGGTGTTCAAATGCAATTTTTATTTATTTAAGTTTTTGATGTGATGTTCTGACTAGTAGCTGATTCACAATTAGATATACTTATCTTGATCAAAATGAACAAGGAGAGTTACCATGGATCTGTACCTTCTACTTCATTTAAATGTCAACCAAGGGATGTAGACTTGATAGGATAATGTCACTATGTGCACACTCAATCTATAATTTGACATTGTGTTAACTGTATCTAAGATGTTGAAGTGTATTAAATGAAATTATTGAAGCAAAACATTAAAAAAAGTAATAGGAAATAAATTATTATGTGTTGGAAGCTTCCTTAAACAAAGACAAGCAAGAATGTAAATCACACATTTCATAATTAAATCACATAATGCATAAAGAAATCAAATAACATGTTTATCTATTAAATTGGGTTGGATTGCTCCTATAAGTCTTACAAAGGGGGCCCTTCCTCTTTCTATATTTTATCTTCAATCCTTCCTCTCACAACACTAAATTAAACTTATAATTGCTCACTCATATTAATAAAAAATGCAACAATAAATTTTTTTAGGAAGTTACAACAATGATTGCTTAACACAATTTACTTCTAACAATCTCTGTTCAATATATACTATTTTTTATATATTTATCAACTCTATTGATACACACACACACACACACACACACACACACACACACACACACACACACACACACACACACACACACACACACACACACACACACACACACACACACACACACACACACACACGCATGCATGCACGCACACACGCACATATTCACGCACACACACACACACACACCATAGATGATATTTTTTATGAAAAATAATATATACATTATATTCTAAGATACATTCAAAGTGGGATAACTGAAATTGGTTGTTTTTGTTAAAGACATCCTTCATGTGAATCTTGTGACTTTGCTATAGGACAAACAAGGTCAGAGTCATTTCTATGAGTTAGTTGAAAGATAATCAAAATATGTTCATCCAGGGCTTTGGTCATGTAGTGGTTGCAGGATGGTCTACATAGTGAGATTCATTTGCTATAGGATGCTCTGTGTTATATACCTATTTCTACAAACATATTTAAAACAAATTTATAGAAAAAACATCCTAAAGCAATTGAAAACCATCATATATTTAATTTCAATACATAATTTCAACTATTAAAAAGAGTTTGAAAACATAATGCTATATCGCTTATGAAAGTAGGAAATTGATATGGAAAAGTGTTCAAAAGCATGGTAATCAAGCAGGATGAGTATAATAGATGGAAAAAAAAATTATGGGTCTCATCACACCCCCCAACATAAGATCTTACTTGACCTCGAACACCATACTTGTGCATGCTCATTTCAAAAAGAACTCTAAAATCCATGGATTCTATAGCACCACTAGAAAGGTTAGTGTAAAATCCCCACCTCTATTCAAATAGTTGCCAAATTTTGACTCCTATAGATTCATCTAATAAAGTGCTATCTTTTTAGTCAAGAATAGGATACCAGAATAGGGGTGGTTAGAAATTTAGGTTCAGCAATTGTGATCCCTTGTTTCTTGCAAGAAGAATGTATTTTGTGGTTTTACTAAATGTTGCATTTAAATTAAAAGGGGAATAGGGTTTTTTATTTATCAATGTCGGGGTGAGCTCATTCCATCATTTAGTGCATGACTCTCTTGCATCAGGACCAACATAAGTTCTTAATCTTAAGTAAAAATCTTGGACCTCATCACATTTCTTTTCAAACCAAGTTCTGACTTCTTTGTTTAACATGATGTTATCCCATTTTGTTAATATAACCTTAGGTGCCATTGATTCTCCTCTGATGAGTAGATGTATTTCATTCTCCTTTTTCCTATATTCAACTAATTCTCTTCTTATTTTATCATTCAATAAATATGATGAAAATGCATATAACTGAACATCTCCAATATATAGATTAGGGTTCCACTCTCTGTCATAAGGAACAACATAAGTGCGGAGGTATAACTCACACATTTGTGCTTTTTCTTCCTATGAACTTAATATATATATATATATATATATATATATATATATATATTAAGTTCATAGGAAGAGGGGATCAATGACTTCACGAGGCATATCACAATAAATTATAAAAAAATTGAACTTATGCCATTACTCCTCAAAGTAGACTGAATAAACTCTTGTAGGAGACTTGTAGTATAGGATCTCTTGTGTAAGACTAGCCAAATACTCAACTTTATATTTCAATTTAGTGATTCTTTCTTCCTTCAAATTATTTTATTATTTTCATTCCTTAATTCCTTTATATTTTCATATTGACTATCCATCCAATTTAATAATTGAGAAGATATTGCAAATGAGGAGTGATACCTAACTTATTAGACATCTTTGGGTTCTTCTTGTTGATTTACCTATATAGAAGGTTTTGAAATTATGGTTATAGGATGGTCTTCAGCTGAGGGTTATAGATGACAAGATGCTATAATAAGTGCATCCAGTCCTCCACCAGATTGATCTTGTAGCTGCTTCCTTAGTTTTTCAATTTCTTGTAGGGCTTGCTTAAGAGTGGAAAATTCCATTTATACAAAAAGTTAATCCAATTGCTCTACTTCCTCCTACATTGGTTCCTCATGAAAATATTGTTATACTATTTCCTTTATTGGTTCCTCATACAATTTTTCAAAATATTGTTCAATTTCTTCCTCATGCAATCTTGAAAAACTATGTTCAATTTCTTCCTCATGCAATCCCACAAGACTATGTTCAACTTGTTTTGCTTCTTCTTGATAGAATATTTGAGAACATTTTTCCCTATTTGTTTTAATATTTAGAGATTCATTACTAATATAAGTCTATTCTTCCCTAGATTCTTTATTTATTTCAATAATAGAGGAAGGTTTATTTCTCATTTTCTCTTCAATCTATGAGATCTATGAGGAGTAGGGGTTACCTTGGCCTTTTTGGGAGAAGGTGTAATTTCCTCCTCATACTCATCTAAATCATTCCAGAGAATGAGTTTCCTCATCTTCCTTCTAGATTACCTACCTCTAGAAGTCCTTTCTTTAGTACTTATTGTAGGTTTTTGTGTTGTTGTAAGAAGACCTTCTTTTGCAAGTTCTTGTGTGGTTGTAGGAAGACATTATTCTATAGGTTCTTATGTGGCTATAGGAAGGTTTTTTGTTGTAGGTTCTTATGGTTTGGTAGGGAGGAATTATTATGATCTATGTTCTTCAACCTCCAATTATTATTTTATTTCATATCCTTCTCTATCACTCTCTACATTTCCTAGTAATTGGAGAAATTATTCCCAACTGATGTTGGGTATAGTTCTTTGTAAATAGTCTTGAGCAAGTAACTAGATGAGACAATGGTGGGAAAGATATTTAAAGTTACCTTTATAAAAATCCTCTAACATTTTGGTGACCATGTGAAGCACAATTTTTGGAATTTTTATCTACATTTCATGTCACAAATGATTTAGGAACTTGAAGTGTAGGCCATGCAACATAAAATACCTTCCTTCACATATGAATTATTTAGAGATAAAATCAACAACCTTAGCCCATCTTCCTGATATAGACAACCTTGTAGTGCCCTGATTTAAAGTTTATAGGCATTCATTTTCTATGATAAAATTTTGTCTATCAACTTTAGAATTAAATTTGTCTTGCCATTTTCCCTTGTTATTGGTAGTTCCATTACTCTATTGATGGTTATTTCTATCAGCTTTATTTTTATCCCCTTTACCATTGCTAAGATATTATGTAATGTACCAATAATTCCTTCATCTAGGGCCTATATTTTCTCTAAATATTGCACCCATCCTATATTCTAGAATAGGGCCAATATTTTTGGGCTGTTGGTTAAAGGGGTGATATCTAACGATTCATGTTTTGACAAATCTCCTCCTATTTTGTGAGTTGTAGGTTTGGGTGCTTATAACAAGGGTTTTTGGATATGGTGGAATGACTTGTGAATTTTGAATTGGAAGGTGAAATAATCCTTTATAATTAATGGAAAATCTCCCCTCAACTTAATCTATCACTTAACCTCAAGGGATGAAGCTAACATGCACGCAACACTCATGGTAAGAGTAAGTGATGGAAGTAGTAGTTGTGTTAATTGTCACATCAATCAGTGAATGAGTTGGTAAGTGGGAATTATAAGGAGAGGATATGGTAGTACATTGATAGATTTAAGTCCCATCATCTTTTAAAATAATTAAAATTTATGATTGGAAATAAATAGAGAATAATTACCACATTACTAATAGAAATACCTTTCATAAATGTGCTAATGATGATTTGAACTAGTGATCATGGCATATAATAACATTTGAGTGGGAGTAAATTCTTGATGTAGGATGGAATATAGGAATTCATCCTATAGTAGCATATATGTCCTATAGTAGCAAGTTTTATCTTATAGCAGCAAGTTTTCCATCTTGGAGCAAGAAGGAAAATGTATTTCTACTCAAAGGAAATGAATCTGCAAGCAAAAACAAAACATTTTTACTATATTAGTGGCTCTCTCTCTCTCTCTCTCTCTCTCTCTCTCTCTCTCTCTCTCTCTCTCTCTCTCTCTCTCTCTCTCTCTCTCTCTCTCTCTCTCTCTCTCTCTCTCTCTCTATTTTGTGTAATGAATGCCGATCAAGTAGTGACCTAGTTTTCTGAGACAACATTCATTAACAATGCCTAAATGTTTTCATTGCTGAATTTTTTGATTTTTTTTTTAGATTTTTTGGTCCAAACTTCAACTAAAATCTCAAGAATCCAGAAGGTAGAATTTTATTTAGCCTAAACCAAGCCATTTAGAATGACTTGCTCTTTGCTACAGGAAGTTTTATTATTCTTGGAAAATATTAGAGAAAGGTTAACAAAAATACCCTTTGACTACAAGAATAGGTTGATTTGTTTTATAAAGAAGAGATATATGTTGTTATTAAAAAAGTTGGTGAGTGATATTTACCTTGAAAAATAGTTTCTTATACAACTTAAGCCTATGGCCATTAACAAGTAGTTGTAACTGAGAAAAGTCAATGGTCATGAGATTTATGGCTCCACTATCAAAAATTTGTTCAATTTCATAAGGTCCAAGTCATCTAAACTACAAATTTCCTTTGTGATCCTTGTATTTAGAGTCAAAAATAATTTCCCAATATCCTAGTTTGAAATTCTTAGTCTTGATGTTCCTTTCATGTCATATTGCATGTTTACTTTGCACTATTTTAGTATGATAAAGTGTTTCCTTCCTTAGTTCATCAAGTGCATTCAATTGCATGATATTTTCTTACTGAGCTTGGGAAATATCCAAGTTCAAATCAAGAATTTTCCTTAATGTATTATGCTCGAAATAAATGGGAAGAATAAGCTTTTTACCATAAACTAGATCATATGGAGTGAAACTAGTTATAGTTTTCCAAGTGATTTTATAAGCCCAAAATACTTCTAGAAGATGAGTTGACCAATATTTTCTAGGTAAGCTGACAGACTTAGTGAGGATATTTTCCAATTCTTGGTTTGTCACTTCCACATAACTATTTGACTGAAGATGGTAAGGGGTAGACATCTTGTATCTAATTTCATATTCTTTTACCAAGGTACCTGTGAGCTCTGATATGAACTATGGATCTTGGTCTATGACTATTTCTCTTGGTACTCATAATAGGTAAAGATTTCTTCATAGAGGAACTCAAATACATTTTCATCTTGGATGTGGGTTAAGGCTTTGAACTCTACCCATTTAGTGACATAATCAGTACACACTAGGATATATTCCTTATTTTTAGGTTTAGGATTAATGGGACCTAAAAAATTCAATCCTAATTTGTCAAAGGGGTCTAAGACCAGTTGTGGCTATAATGGCATTTCATCAGAGTGAGTAGGTTTTCTCATATGCTGACATTGATCACATATGTAGGTGTAAATCATGGCATGCTTATGCAAAGAAAGCCAATAATATCTGATAGTTAATACTTTCAAGGTAGTTCATTTAGTATCAAAATGACCCCCATAGGCCTCATCATGGTAGGCTCTAAGAATGTCATACACTTCATCTTCTCGGATACATATTCTAATAACTGAATCTAGTCTAGTGATAAAGAGATATATTGTAATCTAGAAAAAGTTCCTACTCTTTTGGATCAAGTGTTAATTGTCTTTAGGTGAAAAATGTTGTGGTAGTGATCTTGTAATAAGATAAAAATATCTAAAAACCAAGGAGATTTAATAATTACAACAAATATATGTTCATCAGGAAAAGAAAAATCAACAATAGGACTATGCTCATCATTTTACAATTGAGATAGAAAATATGCTACTACATTATCTTTATGTAGTCTATCCATAATGGTAATATCAAACTCATACAATAAAATCAACCAATGAATTATCATGCATGTTACAGTAGGTTTGTTCATTAAATACCTTATTGTTGCATTATCGGTGTGGATGAATACTTGGTAACCTATAATGTAGTGTCAAAATTTGTTGATGGCATAAATGACATCCATAATTATTTATTTATTATAGTGTAGTTAAGTTTATGCCCTTGAAGATTCTTACTGATAAAATAGATTGCATAACTCAGAGTTTCATCTTTTTGGCTAAGGATAGCTCCTAAAGTGGTGTCAGTGCATCTATATGAATGTGAAAAGGCTTTTTACAGTTAGGTCCTCTCAAAATAGGAGGTTTTATGAGAAGGTCTTTGAGTTGCTAAAAGTCATGTTGATAATAATTGGTCCATATAAATTCAACGTCTTTACTAAGAAATCCAAACAATGGGGTGGCAATTTTACTAAAATCTTTGATGAATCATCTATAATAACTAGCATGTCCTAAAAAAATTCTAACATCTTTATAATTATTTGGTGTGGGTATATACTTGATGATACTTATCTTTAATAGGATAATTTAAATTCTAGTAGGAGATATGTGATGTCCCAACACAATCCCTTCAGTCATAAACATGTAACAATTTTCATTACTCAAAGATAATTAATGGTCATGGTAGCAATGAAGAACTTTTTCCAATTTGGTCAGAATTTCTTTGAATGTCTGCCCATAGACAGTGAAATCATCCATGTAGATTTTAACATAGTCATGGGAGAGATCATAAAATTTACTCAAGATATCCTTTTAAAAAATAGCTGGGGTATTATAAAGACCAAATGGCAAGATGACATAGGCATAGGTTCCCCAAGGGCAAGTAAAAGTGGTTTTATCTTGGTATTGTGGAGAAATTCATATTTAATTATAAACATTATAGCCATCTAAGAAGGAAAATTACTTCTTCTTTATTAATGTATCCAACACTTAACCAATAAATGGAAGGGGAAAGTGATCCTTCCTGGTCGCAACATTCAAATCATGGTAGTTAATGAAAATATTCCATTTAGCCCCTTTCTTAGAGATAATGACTAAGGGAAAGACCCACTGGCTATCTGAGATAGGATAAACAAATCTTGTATCCAAGAGTTTTTGTAACTTAGTTTTGACAATGTCTTTGACTACAAAATTCATTCATCATTGAGATTGGTGAATAGGTTTGCATTATTATTTAATGTAAATGTGATGCATGCATAAATCTAGGGATATTCCTCTCATGTCATGGTAATCCCAGGAAAATGTTGTTGTGTGTCATCTTAGTATTGTAAGTAACTAGCTTTCTTGCTGGGGTGTTAAATAAGTGTTGATGTTGAGAGGTTTGTTTCGTAGGATGTCTACTTATTTTGTTAAATAAAGCATGGTCTCTATGTTGGTGATTGAAAGAGCATAATTGCATTTATGGGTAAGTAATTGATGGAATGTCTAAATGTCTCTTTCAGTTTTAGAAAACTCATTCTTAGGAAAGGTATTCAAAGAGGCCATGGTGTACATTCCAACAGGTTGGTGGCTATAGGATCTTATCGATAGGTGTTTTATAGGATACCAATAAGGACAATGTATTCTTCTTGGGTCTATAGAGCTGGACTCTGATCAATTATGAAGAGAGTTTGCAAGGAGATAGCTTATTTAAGGTCATCAATCTAAGGGATTGGTCTATTATTCAGGGAAGGCTGAGCTGGTGGATACAACACCAATTTCTTGGTGTCATTTTTGTTGGAAATTAGCATTTTTCCTAACCTATAGCCAATAATAGCATCGACGGTAGCCAATCATGGATGACCAAGGATGAGAGGATAACCCCCCAAATTTCTCTTTGGCTATAGGACAATAAAGTCTGTAAGATATTTCCAAGAATCTACAGTGATAACAAGGTCCTCAACAATCCCCTTAGGCTTAACAATTGATCTATCAGCCATTTGAAGGATGGTGGGTGTTAGATAGAGAGTGGTAAGTTTTAGTTGTTATATGGTCTCCATGGTCATCACATTAATGGTTGCACCTAAGTCAATTAAAGTATTGAAAAAGGGTTGGCCATGGATAATAAAATTAACTATAGGACTTCTCAGATCAGAATATTTTTGGGGAAATATATTTCTCAAGATAATATATGTTATTGGCCAATGACCTAGATTATTTTAGGATCCTTCTTGTTTCTTCACAGTTTTTTCAAACATAGCTCTCAAATAGCTTATTTTGTAGATAGGAACATCCATTATTTCTTGAAAAAGTGGGATTTTGATGTACACATTTTTGAGTTGTCCTAAGATATCAAATTTAGGATCTTGTTCAGGATGTGATATGCTCAATCTCTCCAAAAAAGGAGGATTGTTAGTTTATTTTTGATTATATGATGGACTTGGTTCAGGATTGGCTATGAGTGGCTATGGATTAGTATGGAGTGGAGTTGGTTCAAAAAAATTTATGATTATGTGTGAGGTGGGTTGTGGAAGAACATAACCTAAATGAAGTTGAACTTGATTAATATATCAGGTGTATGTTTGATATTACATTATTTTAGTAGATTGTGTCAGTTAAACTAACTTATTGGCAGGATTGGGGATAGGCTAGGTAGGTAATTGAGTGATTTGAATAGGTTGCTAAGTGTTTGTAATTATGGCCTATTTTTGTTGTGGTTATTGAATTTGTTGGGGAGAACCTTGATTACCTCT
This sequence comes from Torreya grandis, assembly GCA_037957365.1. Classification (NCBI taxonomy): domain Eukaryota; kingdom Viridiplantae; phylum Streptophyta; class Pinopsida; order Cupressales; family Taxaceae; genus Torreya; species Torreya grandis. The sequence continues at coordinate 841,671 of JARHVA010006529.1, read as the reverse complement.
CCACTGCTGTTGCCATGGATTAGAGGGATAGAACCATTGCTAGTTTTGGAATTGACTCAATTGAGGTTGTTGTCCATTATGTTACATACACAACTGATTATGGGGTATCTACCAATTTTTTTAGGACCAATTTGGATTGGGTATATTCATCTAAGAACTATATTGAGGATTATTTGAGAATTGAGAATTTACAAACATAGAGTTTGATGGCATACTTGGTCTTTGTACCCACAATTTCCATTGAGCCACAAAAAATACTTGGTTCTCATCTTCTCATATGGCATGAAACTATACTATCTCAGTATCTTCCTTGATGATACTTGATACTCAAGCTTTCAAGGAGTGACATGTGTAATCCACCTTCTTTCTAAATTTAGGGTAATAGGAATTGAAGGCTTTCTCAGTTTCTTATTGTTTCTTCCATGTATGTCGTGTAACAATCTCAGTAGCTAGGTGACTGATGATATCCTACTTCATGTCCTCGATCAAGTTGTTGACTTCAACTTTAGATAATCCTACATTAGATGCTATAGGAAGGGTTCTACCCTACTTTTGTTCATGGTTGATCTGGAGTAGTTCATATATAGAATTGTTAGTTCATTAAATGGTAGTGTAGAAATATCACCACTAGACATTATATCTAGTGCCTCCAGACAATCATATCTAGTTCCTTTTAGGAATATCAGCTTGACTGATTCCTTTTCCATTGTAGTTTGCTTAAATTTTTATAAGCTAAACAAACATCTTTCCACATATTCCTCCAATAACTCATCATCAGCTTGTGTTATTTGGAATATGTCATCTCTCTTGTAGTTTCTACCCCTAGAATAGTCTTGGTATTTCATCATAAACTTCTCCTTCATTTATTCCCAAGTAAAAATGACATCCTTTCCAAGTCCCATGAACCATTTAAGTGCTACATCTTTGAGTGTTGCTGGAAACAATTTGAGTTTTTGAGTGACTTGATTATAATCATAGTTGTGGCATAAGATGTTGAACTCAAAAATAAATGTATCTAGATCCTTAGATGTTTTTCCTCTAAAATTAGCAAGGGCAGAGTGAGAGATATTATTCATGGTTGAATTTTCATTAAGAGTAAGGATAGGAAATTTGAAAGTAGTAGACTCATTGGTAGTATTTTCTTCTTGGTGATCCCCCATGAATACTTTTTGTGTTGGTAGATGGGTAGCTTGCTCAAAATTCCTATCAATTATTTTATTTCTTGGGGTGTAGAAGATGGATAATTCATCTCTTTCCTTCAAAATATATGGCTTCCTATACAATGGGGATGGTATGGAGGTTTCAGAAGATTTTTCTAGTGTCTCAATAAAGAGTTTCTCTAAATTGGAATATTCTATTGGCCTAGTGTTTCTTCTATGGGAAAGAATAGCTTTGAATTCCTCCTTAGCAATAAATTTAGGTGATAAAAGGAAGAAAACTTTAGATTCTTGAGTATGAGGTAATAAGGTGGGAATTATTAGAGGTGGTACATGTGGGTCTCTTCTAGGGGTGTGAACCTCTTCATGGTCTCTAACTTGTACTACCAATCCAGCCAAAAATTCTTCCTTCTCTACCTCTTGTATTGATAACTGTGAGTGATCTTCAGGAATTCCTTTGTGTTCCTCAGTTGTTTTACGATGAATATCCAATCTTGAAGAAATGTTTGATAACTCCTTGAACAAATAGGTTGAACCTTGTCCCCGCTTTGTGTGAGTGCACAAGTATTTTATTAATATTAAAAAAAACAAGTACATAAGGGTGTCTTTACTCTGTTAACCCTTTTACATTGAATGTATGGATTATATAGAGTTTTACCCATGACTGGTAAAACCAACTAATCCTATAACCAACTATTTATGGGAAAACAACCCGTAAGGTAGTTCTAATTAATAAATATAAAACATGACAACTACCTAAAATTAAACTAACTTTATTTTATGGGGGTGTCTTTACTAAAAGATGCATGCCCCATTAACAATAATATTTATTAACCTACCAAAAATATAACCTAATGTTAATACTTTGGATCAAGTCCTAACAAAGCCCCCTATGATCCAAAGTCAGGTCTTTGGACACATACCAAGCATTTTTATAAATTTTTCAAATTTTATTCTGTCAAGGGGTTTTGTGAAGATATTAGTTGTCTAATAAGTAGTTGGGCAATTTATTGGATCAAGAGATTTCTTTGACACCAACATTCATAGATAATGATATTTGACATCCATATGTTTTTTTTTCATGAAATAGTGGATTCTTGGACATCTTGATTATACTTTGATTATCAATGTATAGCTATGTAGGAGCAAATTGAGAAACCTGAAGATCTTCAAGAATATGATGAAGGTAAAAAATTTATCTGAAAGCATCCCATGATACAATATACTCTGATTCTATTGATGAATTTGCCACTGTATCCTACTTCTTAAAACACCAAGAAATGGTAGTTGAACCCATATGCATAGTGTATCCGATGGTTGACACTCTATCATCCACACATCTACCAAAATCTGCATCACAATATCCAACGAGATTGAAGTTCTTGTTGTGGCGGTATTCAAGGCCATATGTTTTCATTCCCTGAAGGTAATGAAGTACTCATTTTTCTACATGCCAATGAATTTCTCTAGGATCATGCATAAACCTAGATAAAATTCCAACTGAAAATGAAATATTGGGCCTGGTAGTCATCAAGTATATCAAACCTCCCACCAATTGTCTATATGTGGTGCCATCAAAAAAGGCACTGCTATCATCCTTAGATAATTTCAAGTTACTTTCCATGGGAGTGAGGAAAGGTTTACAATCACTCATGCCAATCCTATCTAATAACTCAAAAATATACTTAGTTTGTGAAATGAAAATACTATGCTCTTTCTGAGTTACCTCTATGCCTAGATAGTAGTGAAGAAGTCCAAGATCTATCATCTCAAAACCATCTTTTAATTCCTTCTTCATAGACTTGTTATGGTTTTCATCATTACCTGTAATAAACAAGTCATCGACATAAAGAACAAGTATCACCATTTTCTTACCCTGCACTAGAAAATATAGAGTATCATCAGATTCACTACAATGAAAACCAATGGATTTCAAGTATGAATCCATTTTCTCATACCAAGCCTTGGGTGCCTGTTTGAGCCCATACAAAGCTTTTATCAATTTACATACTTTGTGTTCGGCACCCACCTGTTCAGAACCCTGAGGTTGTTTCATATATACTTCTTCCTATAAATCACCATTTAAAAAAGCACTTTTAACATCCAATTTATGTGATTTCCAACTATTTTTTGCTGCTAAGACAAGTACCATATGAATTGTGTGCAATTTGGTAATTGGTGAAAATGTTTCCTCATAGTCACTACCTTCTTGTTGTGCATATCCTTTTGCAACAAGTCTTGCCTTATGTTTATCAATGGAGCCATTTGATTTATACTTAGTCCTATAAACCCAGTTACATCCGATGGGTTTAACATGTGGAGGAGGATCAACTAAAACCTATGTATTAATGTTAAGTATGGAATCATAATCACATTTCATTGCCTATTGCCAAACATGTTCAGTAGAAGCCTCCTCAAAAGTGGATGACTCAGTGGAATAAGTAGTAACAACCAATCATAGTTTACCTATTTTCGATCATTCCTAGGCCCTATTAAACCAACTTCATCTACTGTCAAGTTAGAAAAATTACTTTGAGCCCATTTTGGATACTTAGTCAAATTATTCAAATCAGGGACTCTAAAATTCTCATTATGTGTATCATTCAAAGGACGACTTAGAGAATTTTCAACAATTTCTAAGTCATCAACATGTGAACTTGTAGATGAAGGAGAGGAAAGTGAAGGAATTTGAGTCTCATATCATAACTTTGAAGAGTTATCCCCATTATTCAAACCCTTATCTCTTTTTTATTTTTCCTCTCTAATCTATCAAGTTGAGAATCAATATATACATTGTTCATAGTCCTAAACTCATCAAATATTACATCTTGACTCACTATGAATTTGCTTATCTCATGTGAAACCAAATGAAACCCTTTTTTATTTTTAGAATAACCAAGAAAGATGCATTTTAGACTTCATGGTTCCAACTTAGTTCTGTGGTTAATAGGAACCAAAGCAAAACAAATCCATCCAAACACTTTCAAGTGTTTAACTTTTGGTTTAAATCCATACCATGCCTCATATGGAGTTTGTCCCAAAAGTGCAACTGTGGGGGATCTATTTCTCAAATACACTACAGTACCAATGGCTTCTGCCCAAAACTTATCATCAAGTTGTTTATAGTGCAACATGGCATGTGTTGTGCCCTCTAAAGTTTTATTCATCCGTTCAGATACTCCATTTTGCTGTGGAGTATAAGCATTACTATATTGTCGATGAATGCCATGTTCTCGACAATAATCTAAAAATTCATTTGAGGTATACTCACCTCCATTATTTGAATGAAGAGTGGCCAAATGTGAACCTGTTTATTTTTTGACTAAGTGTAACCAATCAACAAACTTAGTGAAAAAATCAGATTTTTTTCATAAAGAATACCCAAGTCATTCGAGAAAAGTCATCAATAAACAAGAGAAAGTATCTACACCCACCAATCGATAACTTTTACATGTCACATACATCACTATGAACTAATTGTAAACACCTTTTAGCTCTCCAAGGTGACTGTTTAGGAAAATTTTCCCAATTTTGTTTGCCCAAAACACATGACTCACAAAGAATACTATCTTTGTGAAAAGTGGGCAACCCATTCACCATACCATATCTCTGAAAATCCACTAAAGAGTGGATATTCAAATTTCCATAGTGGAGATGCCATAACTGTTGTGTAGACATAGTACTTGTACCTATGTCAACAACTACCGCAAGTTCTATAGTGGGAGGAAGCACTTTACAATCCAATCTAGCCAAGTTTCCATCTTCATATCCTGTATACATTGTTTTATAATCATCCTTCACTGAATTAATGTAAATGAACCCATTTTCAAGCATTATTTGATATCCTTTCTTTTGAATAGTTACCAAAGAAAGTAAGTGTTTCTTCAATGTGGGAACATACCAAACATCCTCCAAGTATTTTAAGACCCATTAGGAAAAAGAATTCAAATAGATCCAAGTCCTAGTGGTGTATGCATAGACTTATCTACTAAGGCAACTGGAGAGAGAGAAGCTTCCTTAAAAAACCAAAAGAAATCTCTCCTAAATGTCATGTGTTTGGTTGCTCCTGTGTCTAAAACCCATACATCTGTGAGCTCATCTCTAGCCTCATATTCAATATAATCAATGTGCCCCAAAGTAGTGAATGCAGATTCATGGGCAAAATTACTAGACTTATCATAGTCATGATCGGCATACTGAGCAGAGTTAGACTTAGTCACTTTTTTTGGCCTCTGAATTTTATCAAAAGGAATCCTACATTGTGAGGCAATGTGACCAAATTTTCCACATCTATGACACTTAATGTCTGATCTACCTCGACCTCTGCCCCTATATGAGTTGTGACCATGTCCTTGATCACTTGTTTCATGTGAATGTGATTGGTTAGATTGTTGATTATTTTAATAACCCCTACCTCTGTTTTGATATTTGCCTCCTCTATAACCTTGACCCCCTCTATAATTGTTTCCTCTATTGTTTTGATGCCCAGATGAAGATGAACTAGGATTTGACTCTAAAACATGGGATTCTTTGGTTTTCTTGGATTTATTGGGTAGAGAGAGGTCATGTTGGATGAGCAACTCAGCCAACTTATCAAAGCTGATGCCTGTGATCTTGTTAGAGACATGCAACGTTTTAACAAAATTCCTATAGGACCCAGGTAGTCCTTTCAAAGCAGTAGTAACTATGAGGTCATCATCTAGTTTTCCAAACCCAGCCTTAGTGTACTCAGTAGTGATATTTTTTAACTTAGACATATATTCACCCATATCCTGATCTTCATTTAATGACAAAGTAAACAACTACATATGAATATCTATCTTCTTATGTTTGGGTTTCTTATCATACAAATTTGACAATGTTTTCCATGCAGTGTAACTATGAGGAGAATTTTCAATATGAACATAAGTATTAGGAGTACAACAACATTTAATGTGAGCTAAGGCCATATAATCACACAAATTGAATACATCTAATTTATCCTGCTCTATTGGTAATGTGGGATTTTCATTCTTGACAATATCCCATAACTCATTAAAAAATAGTGAAGCCTCCATCAATCGTTTCCAATTAGAATTATTGGAAATTATTAATCTGTCACCATCTGAAAGCAAATTTTGAATTTTTGGCATCTTGAAATGAAAGCAAGTGCAGTAGAGAAAAGTGTGACAAAATGTAAAAGAGATGAAACAAATATCACACTCACTACACAAGACACTGCTTCTATAGGGTTTTTCACTTAACCTCTATGCAGAGCACAAAAGAAAAAAAAACAATAATTTTTTATGGGTTTTTCACTTAACCTCACCAAAAATCAATTATTACACCCTTATTTCACCAAATTACAACATTAATCCACCAATTACATCCTTATATCACCATAAAAATGTAAAAGAAATAAAATTTTAATTCCCCTTTTTCAAAAAAATAACATAATACAATAAGTATGCATTTCACAGCTTTCAAGGCATACAAAAAGCAGATTTAAAAGGGAATATTCCTTTTACAAAAAGTATATTCTAAAGCAAAATAACTTCTTTCAAAAAAGAAGGGATTTGAACCCTTGACCTCCTCCTTTTCAAACTTCTTACAAAATAAGCTTAAGCAATTGCTCTAAGAGCATTTTCAGAATATGATACTCAGAAATTTCTACCTATTCTAGATTTTGTTTATGAGGGAAAATAAAAAAAAATTACATGTGTAAATAAATTCAAACTTTTTCCCTTTTCAGTCTTCTCAACAAATCTTCCTCACGTGGGACCCAAGGCATAATTTTTGATATCTAAAAAACTTTAGAAACATGAAAAAAATATTTCCTAGTTTTATTGCAGTGCCCATTTTTGGCTGGGATGCCATAGAAGCTCCTGGACTATTTATCAGCACTTGCTCTCACTGCTAGAGGCCATACAAATCTGTACAGGTAGTGTAAATTAGATTTTGGCTAAATTTTGGCAAATTTATAAGGTATTTTTTTCAGGAAATGGATTCAAATTGCAGCCAGGGTGTTGGAAGGCCGTACCATAGGCCATACAACTCAGAAAAATTCCATATTTTCCTTTTGAGGATCTAAACTAGGGTTTTTAACCAGATTTGTAGGGGTTTTTAGATTCAAGGGGGCTGAGATGAATGCAAATAATAATGGCAACCATGAATGAAAATTAAAGAGGTTTTTCATAATACAAACAGGTCATACAAGTCCATATTTGCAAAAAAATAATGAATTTAATAACATTTAAATTGTATAAAAAATATTTTAATGCCAGATGAGGAGTTTGAACACAATAAAATAGAGTATCAAATGGCTAAAATGACTAGATTGTGGTATATGGAAAATACACAGGTTTAAATGTAAAAAATATTTGAAAAATTAAAATAATTTAATAATTTTTCAAGCATTTAAACCAATAAAATATTTTAATTATATGGCATACCTTATTTCATGCCAATTGATTTCACGTGAATTTGAATTTTCACCTTGCCTTCCTTCGAATTCACCAAGCTCCCAAAATTACCATGCTCTGATACTACTGATAACTCCTTGAACAAATAGGTTGAACCTTGTCCCCACTTAGTGCGAGTGCACAATTATTTTATTAATATTTAAAAAAATAAGTACATAAGTGTGTCTTTACTCTGTTAACCCTTTTACATTGCATACATGGATTATATAGAGTTTTATCCATGACCGGTAAAACCAACTAATCCTATAACCAACTATTTATGGGGCAAAAACCCATAAGGTAGTTCTAATTAATAAATATAAAACATGAAAACTACCTAAAATTCAACTAAATTTATTTTATGGGGGTGTCTTTACTAAAATATGCATGCCCCATTAACAATAATAGTTATTAACCTACTAAAAATCTAACGTAATGTTAAGACTTTGGAACAAGTCCTAATAATTTTTGATGATTTAGGAAAAAATCTTCCTGGATAGTCTCCTTCAATTTACATACATCAACCACTCCCCCCTTTTTTACTTTTTTCTTACCATACCTACACAGGGTTAATAATATGGGGGTTTTGAAATTTTCACTATCCTACTTGCAAAAAGGGAAATTTAAACTATGAAACCAGGAAATTTTTAATCTAGGAAATCAATGAATTCTTATTTTGGCCATTAAATATATTTTAAAATATCTATCATTATTGGTAATGTTGTGATATTAATATTTATATGACATTAAATACCATACATCATTGTAATTTATTTGTTCTCCACTACTATTTTGTTGTTGTGATGACATCTCATTCCTAGATATATATTTTTCAAACCCAACATAAATATTGATCATCGACCTGATCCTACTTAACTTAAACTAATTATATTAAATCTTGATTATATTGGATAATAGTATTTCTTATGATAGATATAAAAATTCATTATCTAACTTATGCATACTAATAAAAACCCATAAAAAGAAACAAAACATAAAATAAAAATCCTACTCTACTTTGTACCATGTGGCACTTATTCTGCTAAGTGAATTTCAAGATCATTGGTGGTAGGGATTGAGACTACATCCATTTATTATGCATTTGATAATGGTTATTTTAATATTCTATAGTACTATAGTTCCTTTTATGACACTTGATGAATTATATAAGGACTTTTACATCTAATTCTCAACTTCCTTGAGTGTGATTTGAATCTATTGCACAAAAGGATCATATTTTTGGTTGAAACTCATTAGATCAAATATTAGGAATGTACCATGACTTATGGATTTTATTATGTACCTAATGAGCCTAATTTTACACTTACACTATCTCTTCCATTGGATTTATATCTAATAGTCAATCTTTCATTGACTCTTAATCATATTATCATCACAATTTTAAGGCTAAGAACTATATGCACCATGGGAATCACAACTTCCATTCTATATAATAATTGGAATGGTGTGTGCCACATAAATTTTTTATATTTTTTATGTAAGACCATATTATTTATGGTATATGATCTTCCAAATCATCTCTATATACTTTGAAGAACATAGTCACCATATTCTTCAAAACCTTGTTAGATGCTTCTTCTTGGCAATTTTCCTATGGATGGTATGTTGAGATTTTATGATGTCAAATCATAAAATCATCAATTAAGGTTTTGATAATGTTATGAAAGAAGTGTCTACCCTTTTAAATTATCAACTTTAGAGGACATCCAAACTTTGTTATGATGTTTTCATATAAAAAATTTGCTACATCGTTTACATAAAACTTAGCAGCACAACAACTTCCACCCGTTTGGTGGATTAATACACCTCAGTGATAATTTATATAGAACTAGTTTAATTATATGTATGGTTTATAGTGACCAAAAATTAAATTACCCATTATTAAAATGGTTGTATAGCTAAGATATGATTCAATGGAATCTCATTCCACTAATTAGGTTTTCATGTCCTTTGGAAGACATCATAGTGCTTTACTACCCTATGCACATCCTAGAAAAGAATAGAAAACCATAGCCTATTTTATAGTATCTTTCTCATAGTAGATTCACCTTTGAAGTGTCCTTAATCTACTCATTAATGTGTTTCTTCCAAAATCTAAGGTATTTCATGATTCAGAGCCATTCTGCACATAACCTAATCTTTTCCAAGATTGTAAAGAAATCCTTTTATGATACTAAAGGGTAACTATCATGTGATAAACCACCTATTTTATTTCTATATATAATATGTAGGTAATACAACCTACTCCAAATTTTTTTCAATAGCTTCCATTTTTTAAAGAATCACATTTAGTGTAAATAGATGAGAATCTAGAGATTCATCGTGCATCTCTTCTAGATTTTCCTCTATTTGAATATGAGTTAGGTGGTCATGTCTCACATTTTCCCTACCAAGTTTCACATTAAATATGAAATTGATCTCCTTGAAAAATATTATCCACCTAGATATTATTCCCCTAAACATTGGTGTATTTTCCAAGTATCTCAACTTTTGATGATCATTGATAAATTTTCATGGAGTATCCAAAAAGTAGTGTTATAATTTATGTAATGAAAAAAACATGGCTAGGGATTATCTTTATGTGTAAATATATATTTTTTTATATAACCAATAAATTTGAAATTTCATAATTAATGGGATGATTGAGGCCTCCCTCCTCTGGTTGATCTAACACTACTCAAATTTTATCCTTGATGCATCAACATGGACATGAAATGGTTTACTCCAATAAGGAAAATCAAAATCAATGTTTTAAAAACCTTTAAAACATTTGATTGAAGGTCATTTAGAATTCATAAGGACACTTGAATTGGTTATCTTTATGCAAAAACTTTTTTAGTGATGCTAAATAGTTGCATACTGCAAATGAAATTACAATAATACCTAATGTGTATTAGGAATGCTCAAACCTATGATGGACTAATATGTGTTTTGAGTCCCAAAATTATTTCACTCTTCACTTGATCTACTAAAATATCATAATGGAAAATATCATGTCCCAACATGCCAAATATTTTGAAAAACATGCACTTCTTTAAATTAAATGTGATTTATAGAGATTGACATATTTCCAACAATAATCATAGCTTTGAGAGATGTTATTTGAATAAAGAGAAGATTTCTCAACCATTTATATAGACTTATAAAAGTTTGTGAATGAAGATTTTAATGTAGTAAACCCTGCTCGATAAAATAAAACGTGTGAAAGATTTATCCCAAAAAACATTACATTATATGTAAATCATACCCATTATGTTGTGAACATTTTTTTAAAACCCTTGTTTCCATATGGTTTGATTGTATCTATTGAACACATCCATGAATGATTAGACTCCAAGACTTAAAGTAGAATCAATTAGGTCATATGTGAAATGGATCAAAAATGGATAATTGAGATAAACATAATTCAAATTTTGACAATCCCCACAAAATCATATTAGGTTTCACTACCATAGGACTAACCCAATCTCATTTTTCAACTAGATATACGATTCTTGCTTCTTCAATCTGATCTATTTTTTATTTGAACTTCATTATCATATTGTGATTCACTATATAATGTCATTTTTATATTGTGCATGCACATTATTTTAGGTTCATATGCATCTCTCCTAATGAAGGATCTACACCCTTCACTTCTAAGAATATGGTAGGAAACACATCCATGTAGTATTACAAAAATTGAACTACCTCCAAAAATTGTTGTTGTGCCCAATACTCACCAATGGTTGTTAGATTTTGTATTATTATTTTTTACTAATGTTCTCAATTTTATTTTAGATTGATTCGTGATATATTCTTCTTTGATCCATCTAAATGGAATCCACTAGTTTTATTTGACTTCATTGCTTTATGATATTGACATTTCATAATTTTCCCCCTTATTTTTTACATGCATACTATATTTCATGTTCATATAATTCTTTTTATAGTTTGAATAGTCCTTTTAAGTTCATATCTTCTTTACTTTTATTATGATCTAATTGCTCTCTACTATTCTAGATTCTATTATAAGACTTCAAAATAAATTCGTCTTTCTCCTTCCTATCCTGGTTCTCCATTATGGTTGTATGCATTATTTTTCATGACTTACCTTACAATGTATATTATATGAAGTATGTATATCTTCCTCTCACCCATGAAATAATAATAATTTTAATTTATGTAGAGCTTTGTGCACCATTATATTTTCATCTTCAAATAGAAACATCTGAATGAATTCATGTTGAAATTATGGTAATTTTTTATTATGTCATATGTGTTCTTGATACATGTACCAAACCTTGGGTAGAGGAAATAATGTGTGTTAAAAAACATGTACCCAATACCTTGGCTCTACATATTATGATGACCATACTTCAAGACATTTGTGAATATATATTTCATGGTACTAGCCCTCCTAGAAGAAAGACCACTTTCCTAAGATAGAAGTCACAACATGAAATCTTACTTATAACAACTCACATGCTTCTTCTAAATGAATTTTTTTAGATGCATGAATAACCCACCAATTCACTAAAGCACCTTTCAATGTGAAATTCAGTTTACTCACTCACATGTCTATATTTGGGACATGAATTTATATCATGTAAAGAAATTATGCTAGATATTTTGTCAAAAAAAATTAAAAAACAATATTTATGTAGCATACACCATTTAGATTGGTCTTAATTCATGATCTCCAAGCACCAAATTTATCATATGTGCATCTAATTCCCCACTTATGGAAGAAGAATATTCTCGTGGAAAATTTCCTTCATTTTTAGGTTCAATATAATCTCTATCCATGGGAGTTATCTGATATAGGTGATCAATTTATGACTTAGTTGGAAAACACATATATGGAGACTTAAATTCTTCCATGTAAAACTATGGGCCAATACTAAGTTCTTGAACTAGTCGAGTTGAAAACTAATCTATTTTTTGTAGCTATGGCATCTTTTGTCTTTACACTGATAATTAGGTAAAATATCTACTTCATCGGGATTCATATTCTATCTTTATACTAAATTTTAACTAGTTAACATCCATGTAAACATATGATGATGACACTTATCTTACTATCATATATGGCTTGTATCCATTTTTGTTTAAAGGTATGATAATGTAACATCCCCCTGGTGTAACTTTAGTTGGTTATCAATAATGTTGATAGTCATATGACCACCATAAGCCCATTTTTTTCCAAATAGATCAGCACATTAAATATCACTTTTATTCATGTCAATCACTTCAAAATACTTATGTATACTCAAATCACCCACCTTTATCTCAACATATTTGAGTCTTCCAATAAGTTCAACTCAATTGTAGTCTTAAAAACTAAGTAATAGGTATATAGATTAATGTTATCCTTCCAATATCTTCCCAATTTGATCTAAAAATCATGTTCATGACCTTGATGAAATAAAAAATATTTTTATGGACTTCATATATTGTGAGCTCAATATCCATTTTGATGTCCACATCCCATGGAGCTTTCTAGTCTTGACATACCAAAATAGCTTATTTTCTCTATGTTATCCCATTTGTGTGAAACCCACAAATAATGTCAATAAATTTTTTAATGTTTTTGGAAATGTCTTTATTTCATATATTACTTACTAGTTTGAGAAAAAAATGTTAAAGTTATGACCAATCCATCTTGCCACAAGATAAAAATTATTTTCTCATACATTTGAGCATATACTATCACAAGATATCCTTCAGTAATGTTCTAATTCTAGATTATCTATAGCAAATAAGATGTTTCATTCATCACTCACACACACACACACACTCTCTCTCTCTCTCACACTCTCTCACACACACTCACACACTCTCTCTCACACTCTCTCTCACACTCACTCTCTCTCTCTCTCTCACTCTCTCTCTCACACACACACACACACACACACACACTCACTCACTCACTCACTCACTCACTCACTCACTCACTCATAGGGGTCTATATATTTATCTTATCACAATTTTCTAATTATATTTTATTTAGGCATCCATACAGGTGGAAGACATTGCTCTTTATGCTAATTTCTATTAATAATTTGGATAGAAAATAGATTCTTAAGGTGAGACTATACCATGTTTACATTGTGCATTGTCTTATTATTCTCCAAAATAGGGTGGTCCTTAGTATTATGTTCTCCAACTATTATACATTATATGCAAAACATTTCCCTTTGCAAATTGTATGGATAATTTTGTGCAATGTGATTCATTTTTACACATAGGTAATAAGTAATAGACAACCTAGGATGTATTTTTTCTTGGTTGAAATTTTTATTTCCTCCGTAAAAACTAAAGTTTGACCTTCATTTTGGAGAAGATCCAAAGGCTCGAATGTGCAAAGTAAAAAGTTTGTCAATCAAAATTCCATGTTTTATTTAATAACATATAGATTATATATGTAGGTTTTGAGTAGATTTACCACAACACACATAAGAAATGTGGGATAAATTACACCCATGTGAGTATTAAATCACTTATTTTACTAACATCCCCCCTTAGTGTGCACATGGGTAAATACAAACCACATGGACTTAATATCTCTATATTATTCCACCACAAATTTTACTTGGAAAATGTTATTTTCTCTCGATAATGAATTTGAATTTACAAAAAAGGGATCTACATACTTTATTGATGATTGACATTGAACATAGGCTCATTTAATGTTTTTGATCAGTGACAAAGGACACATAAAATACTGCTAATTGACACTTAGTAGATTATGACTAACCACTTATTACAAAATGATATATGATGACACTAGACACAAATTTAAAATCTAATTAATTATTAGATTTACTAAATCAATAAAAATTGAAGCACTTAACTAATTACAATTAAAAAAATACCAAACAATACATTAGAAAATAAAGATATGACCTAATTAACTAATAAATTCCTAAATACCACTAAATAAAAATACCATTTAATAAAAAAACACCTTATACCAAGTAAAAACCAAAATTAAACCTTTAAAAACACCAAAAATCATGGGTTTTAGGAGAACCACAGCACTACAAGTTTCAATTAAAAACTGAGGGTAGTGAATGTGGGAAAGGTAGTTTTATTGTGGTGGTTTGTAGAGAAACATGTATGGTAATTCCATTATGCGATTCTTATCAAAATAAGTGAGCTTGAGTCAAATAAATCTAGTGAGTATAGGATCTAGACACAAAATAATGTCCATCTACTGTGAACATGTTTTTAAGTGGTTGAGTTTCATATTAGTAGCGTGGGCTATGTCAGGGACTAAATCAATCAATTAATTCAATGTGGATGTCATCCAAGGTGGGTGATGTAGACACCTAAAATTGGACACCAATGGATTCATACGTGACATTAGACCAATTATTGCCAACCATTGAACGCCTAGACCAATATTTTCTAAATGTATCAAATTTGGATTCATATCATGCAATTAAATTAATTTGGCCCATAAATCAACTAAATAAGACAAATGCAAATCAATTAAATCAAAATATTACAACAAATGTCCAAATGCCTAAAATGGATTAATTAACTTAAAAATCCTAATTAAATGCTAATTGAATTCATCTATGAACTAATAAATCAATTATCAAAAATGAAAATTCAAATATCAAAGAACATCCTAAAAGATGATCATTACCTTTATGAGTTGTCTCAAATGGAAAATATCTCAAATCAAACCTATTGCATGCTAATCATGACCATTTGGACACCTTTAAACTCAACCAAGGTTAACTAAGCCAACCAAGGTTAGGATTTAACCCATTCCAAGTTGATTTCAAAGCTTATAAAAGCAAGCCTAGAGCTCTTGATTTAGATAGCTCAATCATAGTACATTTATAATGCAGGAATTGATTCATGAAGCGAAATACATAGTGTTATAATGCCAAAATTGATCCAAGAAATTAAAACATCAATCCAACCCAAGCCAAACATGTTACTAGGAGGAAATGGAGATAGCCAAGCCCCATTGATGAAGAACTTCTGAGCATAATCTAACCAGGCTAATGAACACATCATTTGGAATATTCAAGGAAGGTATGTTTTCTTGCATTTTAGTTGAGCTTTGTTGTTTTTTGTTTATTCGCCATGCTCACCTTATGATTTAGTCATGGAGGTGTTATGATTTTTTAGTGTGTTTTTTTAATTTGATTTCATTTTGAGAATAACACTTGATCTAACCTCCCCTCTATCATCAAATTCCTAGCATCATAAATGGCATGACTAGTGGGACCCAATGCATCCCACATAGTAAGGAGTATCATTATGCTAGTCTTAAACTAAAGATTAGATGTTTGAAGCTCTCTAAAATTGATTTTATCACTTTGTTTTGGCTAGATTTGATTTTGGTTTAATTCTCGAGTTTACACAAAGATCGATAATAGTTCAGACACAACTACTGATGGTTAGTCCCTAATAATCAATGGTTTTGATTGATCGTAATCAATTCTATGAGATCATCGGTGGTTGGGTTGTAAGGGAGAAACATCATTGAAGTTTACATTTTGATTCTTTTGGATATTTCATTCTTTGATTTCTTGGTTTCAAAGGCATCTAAATCTCTCAACTAGATTTTACCTTGCGTATTTTTATCAAATTTCACCTAAAAATTGCCAAACATAATGCATTTAATTTTTTATGGTTTTGCCTTTGGGTTCATAGGTTTTTGGTGATGGTATTTATTGACTAGTGTTGATTCCTCTTGATTGATGTTGATTCCTCTTGACTGGAGTCAATTCCTTTCGATTGATGATAGTTCTTATGAACTAATCAGCACCGATCATGCCCACCTACCAAGGACATCAACATGTAATTTTTAAATCTTCTTTTGGATGCTTAAATCTCTTAGAAATTGAATTTTGTGTCTTTGTTTTATCCAGATTTTGGATTATTGTTATAACTCAAGTTTTACACATAGATCAATGATGGTTGGGTATAACTAGTGATAGTTTTCCTCGAATCGACCATGGTTCTACTCAACTATTTCTAACTCTGTGTGATCACTGACAGTTGGATTGGAAGGGAAAAATGCATTCAAATATTGAATTTTGATTTTTTATGTCATTATTTTATATGATTTATTGGTTTCAAAGATCATCTAAAATCTTTCAACTTAGCTTAACCTTGCAGGTTTTATTGATTTTTGTGCCAACAACCCCCAACCTAATGCATTTTTATTTTATGGTTTTGATTTTCAGGTTGATAAGTTTTTATCAATGGTATTTATCAACTGGAGATGATTATACTTAACCATCAGTGGTTATCTCTAAATTATCAGTAATGGTTACCTTGAAACTGCCAATGGTTGTCTATGACCACCAATGGCCATTGTGTCAAATTAATTCCAAACTTGAGAGATAAAATTCAAACCTCATTTGCCAAATCAAGAAAGTGCTTCAAATTAGGGGGTTAATCTCTTTTTTTAGGGTCAAGGTAGAAATTGAACACAAATTTTCATGCTTAAATGGTTTCTAACACTTAAATTTGGTGTTTAAAATGAAATAGGATAAATTCAAACATTTGGAATTAAGTGCTTAAAATAAACATGGTTATGTTTTCATTTAGTTTATGTTTATGAAAGTTCTTTCAAATTTGTCAATAAGACAGGGGGCCATGAACTTAATCCAAACATTTTAATTGGTGCATAACAAACTAACCTAGTCAAATTTGAACACATTGTCAATATTGCTCACATCATATTTTGGGTATCTAAAAAGAACATTAGTTCTTTTTTTAATGCCTTAGATGTTTTTCAAAGTTTTAGAAAGTTTATATTAATGTCAAAGGGTCAAACTTAATTAAAACATTTCATTTTGGTATCTTAAAATGAACTTAACATCATATAGTTTTTAGGATTTTGAGCAAGTTCACTTTTATGCCATGCTTGTTTATTGATTATTTGTTTTACAAAGAGGATAACGTGTGTATGCTCTCCCCCCATCCCCTATAGGGAACTCATAGGATCAAAAGTGCCTTTCCATTACATTTTAGTGCCTAGTCCAAGGAATAAAATTAACATTACCTAAGCTCTCCCTAAACTTGCATAGTATTGGTGATCTAAAAGAAACCATAAAGTCTTTTTACTTGTATTTTATTTTCATGCATCTTGGCTTACGAAGGGGATTCCATTACCTCTCATAAGTTATTTAGGGAAGCATTAACCTAGGGATTCATATCTCGGTAGTTTTTCAACCTCTCTCCATGGGGGCGGGTATAAAAATTAGGATCACCCCACTAGGATGGTGGTTAGAGTGGTTGAACCATATCCATTGATGGTAGGCTAAGCCTGAGATATATAATCGATATAGACATCGCACTACACTGAGTAAGTAATGGATGTAGTGGTTTTGAAAAGGACAAGAAATTTTCATAATAAGCCAATCGATGCAAACTCAATTGACTTGATGCTTATCTTGTGTGTGAATGTGAAAGTTATATGCATGGGATCAATCTAGATGATCGTAAATTTGTACATTTTAGTCAACCCCACTTTGACACACCTTGATAGGATCTAGGATGATATACTTAGTTATATGTTTTTTCATTTCTCCTTTATTGATTGGTGTTTTGAGAATAAAACTTCTTGTTTGTTTATGCCATTTCAAAACAAGTTTGTTTATACCCCATTCTTTTATTTGAGGAGGCATTATGCTGGCCATTTTACACCATACTTGTGCCTTATAATTTTAACTAAAATTGTTTGTGTGTGTGCAATAGGTTACTTTATGCTACCCAAATCATTATCAAAGTTTGAGCCTTTGAATCTTTGAAACCCAATCATTTTCATATCATTAAAGCATGTTAATGCTGTTAAGTTGCTAATTTTTTTTCAAGACTTGTTTACCTTGTATCAAATACCATTATTTCAAACCATGTCATGTATGCCATTGGGATCCTTATTTTGTGCTGTTATGTTGTCCAATCTTGTCTAGATTATTTTGATCATCAAAATCCTAGTATTCAAATATTGAGTTTTCAATTAACTTTTACGAGTTCATATCTAAACATTGATTTATTTTTATATAAGCCTCATTTTATAGGGGCTAATACATATATCATTCTCTTTTAGGTTACATAACTTAGGTTAATTGCTTTCCCAAATTTGAAAAATATTACTTGTTTTTTCACAGAGCCTTTCTTTCATCATTATTTGTGCCTTTATTTGGGAGAACACAACCTTTCTCCAAGTGCCTTTTACCTTGTGGCTTATGCCAATTGATCATGTTTGTGTTTGATTCTGTGTGTCGAGTCTATGTCAAATTTGTTTCCAAATTTGTTAAATTAAATAAAATAACATCATATTTTTTTCAAGTCTATCTTTTGATTCCATTTGGCCAAAAGTCCTAGCATATCCTATTTGAGCCTAGATTTTGTCTCTGCATTTGGATAAAAGACCTAGTGACTCTTTTCCCTTTCCTAGTTTAGACCTTATTTGGAACACTTTGGCCTATAATTTGAAATGCTATTTTTTATTCATCACTTGACATTTAGTGTGTATGATATTTGATGTTAAACATTTGACATTAGATAATTTTATGCCAAGTTCTAAAATAAACCATTTTGGAGATACATCTCCACATTCATATCATTGTTTGGAGATAAAACACCACCCTTTTTGACCAAGTTAAACCAAGTTTGAACTATTTTTCCTCTGGACATTATTTTTCAAAGTTTTTAGCACTCTAAAACCTTTTTTTTATGATCTTTCTTCATTAATACAGATATGTCTAACTACACTTATGGTGAATTCATGTACAATCCATGTTATGATGGAATGGCCACACAAAATGGACTTGATTTTTATGCCTTTGTTCAAGACCCCTTTCATGAAAATAGGGTTTATGGGATAGATCCATATCCATATTGTAAGATAGATCCATATCCATTTTACAATAATCAAAATAGGGAACAATGTCAATATCCAACTTAGGATCCAACTCAAAACCTCAACTAGGATGATATGGTTTATGAGGAGGAATTAGATGATTTGGATTGGGAGATCAATCACCATCCATAATGCCCCAAACTTATCCTTTTAAGACCTCATCATTTGGATTATATGAGATACCAAAATCTAAAACATCTAAGGAGTATCATTACCATACCATGACCTTATCCTTTGGTTTGTGCAAATAACCAATCTCCTTAATGCCCACCTATTATCCAACCACCAGCCATAATTCATCCATTACCACCTAATCCACACTTTATAAAACCTCAACCAATCTAATCACCACCCCCGACAATCTAACCACCCCCCATCCAATCCGATCACCATCCCAACCAATCTAATCCAAGCCTCAATTAATCCAATCCCAACCTCAACTAATCCAGTCACAACTAATCCAACCTCAATTGATACAATCAGTCCCTCAACCAAGCCAATCATTTGAGGACCAAACTATGTTCAAAATTGGTAGTTTACAACTACTTGTAAACCAAGACCAAGAGAACCAACAAATCCAAGATGTTTTTGTTGAATAAACCATTTGTGATAAGTCAACATGTGATTAATCATCTTTTATTTTTAAGATTATTTTTCAAGACCCTCCTATTGACAAGCCAATACCTAAGGATTAGTATCGTAACCTTTATCCTACCATTATAGAGTTTCACTTTGAAAAGTTAGTTTCTATGGAGCCCATTATGCCATCATAGGTCATTACTTATCCTATACCAAATATTCAATAAAACATCATTTTAGTAGCATCCATATTAGATGATGAATCAAAATTGAATTTAGGTTCTAATCTTGAACCAACATTATATTTAGCATTAGAAGTAGAATCAACATCAATTTCACCATTAGATTTAGGGTACTTTGAGTCAAAATCAGATTCAAAATGAAAATACAGTTGTAGTTGTTACAACATTAGTTATGTATGCCTAACATATCAATTTTAATACATTTGTGATCCTTCCACATTTTTTGCGGATGACTACTTCAGCATAGACATAAGTTCTCCTAGTATCTTCTACGAGGATTGTGCTTCCATCACCCATTCCATTACCACCAACCAATATAACCATTTATTGACATTCCATCTCCCAAAAGTGTCGATTAGAACTAAAATAATAATACCTTGTTGAACTACATCCATGATGACATATCAGTTAAAGAAGAGCAATAAGGCCAAGACAAAAATCATACAGAAGAAGAGCACTTTCCTAATGAAACTTTTTTGGAGGTGTTAGGGGACAATCAAATTTTTAACTCAACATCTTCTAGTGAAACCTTTTTAGAGGTGATAGAAGTTAATCAATGTAAAAATTCAATGATCCTTAGTGAAACCTTATCAGAGGTGCTATGGGATAATCAAGATAAATAAATTGGTAGAAACCTCATCAAGGGGCCAATAGTTGAGCACAAAAGTTCTCCACTATTCAATGAAGATAAAATCAAAGATCAAATGAAAATTTCTTCCACTCTATAACCTAATCAGATGGTAGCTACTTCCACTCCTAAATAATATAAAAATATGGTGGTCCTATTGATAGAATATTAAGAAGTATTTGGATTTACCACATACAAAGTTATGTCAATCCATAAGAAACAACATTGTGCATGCCTAAAAATCCAAATCTTTATTTGTTTACCAAAAATTATACATTTCATTATCAACCACAATTCCATTTCCCAATCAAACCTATCATCCAAAATTTATTCGTATATACCATCCCTAGTCATACTTTCATTTGTAGAGGTTATAAAGATACCTTGTCTTGATGCTTGAAGGACATAGAATCAATGACCAATGAAGATCAAAACAACATCATTTACATCCAAATATGTAGCTATTTCTTGATAGAGTAGTTATTTAGATGAGGTGTGGGATAGTAATTTACAAAACTATTTATTCTAGTTATCTCATTTACTAATCAGGATGTGCATCTCCATTTTAGCAAGAAAAATAGAATCAGTTACCATACCCAGGCCAAACATATCAAAAACCAACAACCATAATTAGCCAAAAATGTGTACCATACCATTTCAATTTATCATATCCATTTTACATTGTCACATATCCTACCATTCACCCCATCACTTAGGGGTAAACCTTTTACCATCTTATCCAATCGATCAAACCATCATTGTCCTAAGCAAGACCATTCCATTTTACCATACCAGTCCTATCTATACCAAAGCCTATTTATAACTATCTTACTCAATCTTGTTTTGATCTTGGTTACTTTGGTTCTTATCACACCTTGTGGGAGGGGATCTTGATCAAGTTTCCATAATCAACCCAATCCGTGTTTTAATGACAATCGATGAAAGTAGTGTGACATTTAATCTGATAAGATATATTTATTTTTCATTCTATAGCATGTTTATTTATGTGTTCTTGATTATATCACCTACTAGGGTAAATAAGTGTTTCATCAGTCTTGATACTAATTATAACTACCTATGAGAAAATTAGTATCATTGATCTGATCCATTATTAGTTATAACCACCTATAGGCAAACTAAGGGAAACATTTATTTATCTTGCACTACCTCATCACCTTTCCATTGTTGTTTTCATTTGATTGGCCATTTTTCAGATTTGAAAAATTGTTGTGACCTATTTAGTTTCTCCCCACCTTTTGTGTGGATGGAGTTACTATGACTTGAGGTCATTTTGGTACTATGTACATCATGATCGGGTCATGTTAAGGTCACCTTAATCCCCCTTTGCCATATAATCTCACCATTTAATGAGCAACTTAGGCCTATGATCTCACCATTTTTTGATTAGGTATCTTGTCATTATCTAATGAGTTGAAATACATCAAAATTACAAAAACATTTGTCTTATTCAAGCCTAGTCTATTGTCCTTGATCCACCCTCCTGGGGCAAAGGCATTGTTAGGATGTTTTATTTTTCTTTTGCTTCTATGATGTTTATTTATTTATTTGTTTTCCTTTCGAGGTCTTTCTATTTATTTCTTTGTTTGTTTGTTTGTTTGTTTGTTTGTTTGATTGCCTATTTATTTACTTTCAGTATTGTTGCCTTGATTCAACATACATGCATTTGTTGGGTCATTCCTTGTGTAATATTCTTGAATCTATCAATATTCACGTGTCAACATTATCATCATGGTTATCATCATTGGTTCATTATTTTCCATTGAGTATTGGATATCAAGAGTCAATACTTATGCATATTTTGACCAAGTTATCATGGTGTTCTATCATTATGCCTATCATCACATGTCACAACAAAAATTAGCTACAAGAGGTTATATAAATAATGGGGCCATAGAAGTTTCTCCTTGGTGCCTTGGAAAATCCTTCTACCCATCTTGATAAAATCTACCCATTAACCATTCTATTTGTCTCATTTCTCATAAGGATGAGCATCTCCTCACTAGTAGGTACAATTGAATCATTTCCAATGATCAATCTTATTCCTTTATTCAACTCTTTTATCACTTTATGTATCCTCATATGCCTATTTTTGTGTGGCTTATTTAGTCATTAGATCATCACATCTATGCTTGTTGTCACTCATTTCAATATATATTCCATATTATATCCTTGATTCATGCTTTCTAATCCACCCTACTATGGTAAAACCATATCAAACATCATTTTTATCGAATAATCCAAGTCATCTTAATGATTATAACTACCTATGGGAAAATAATTATTTTGAATTTTATTCCTGATTATAACCACCTTTGGGCAAATAAGTACCTTTTAAATCAATGCATGCAAGTATTTTCTCATTTGGATTAATCTAAACCATGGGTTAATTCCACCTTTCTTCTTGCTTCTTTTCGAGAGACTATCTATCCACATATGTGATGGCCACTCCCTCGAGGGGGCATCATCTTAGGATTCCCAAACACCATTTGGAGCTTCTTATTCAATCATCATATTATTTTTGGCATACAATCAATTTATCATTATTTGCAAAGACATTATTGTGCCTATGGTTTGCAACATCTTCCAAAATAAGGTCAAATTGTAAACACCTAAAATTAGCCACCAATGGCTTCATACCTGACTTTAGACCAATTCTTACCAACCATTGAACACCTAGACCAATAATTTTTAAATGTATAAAATTTGGATTCATATCATGAAATTAAATCAATTTGCACCATAAATCAACTAAATAAGACAAATATAAATCAATTAAATCAAAATCTTGTAACAAATGTCCAAATTCTTAAAAGAGATTAATTAACTTGCAAATCCTAATCAAGTCTTAATTGAATTCATCCATGAGCTAATAAATCAATTATCAAAAAGTAAAATTCAAATATTAAAGAACATCTTATAAGCTAACCATTACCTTTATGACTTGTCCCAAATGGAAAATATCTCAAATCACAAATATTCCATGCTAATCATGACCATTTGGATACCTTTAAACTCAACCAAGGTTAACTAAGCCAACCAAAGTTAGAATTTAACCCATTCCAAGTTAATTTCAAAGCCTATAAAATCAATCCTAGAGCTCTTCATTTGGAGAACTCAAACATATTAAAGTAATAATGTAAGAATTGATTCATGAAGCAAATTCATAGTGTTATAATGCCAAAATTGAGCCAAGTCATTGAATCATCAAGCCAAACCAATCCAAACATGGTGCTAAGAGGAGATGGAGATAGCCAAGTCCCATTAATGAAGACATTTTGATCACAATTCAAGAAAGAATAAAAACATATCATTTGAAGCATTAAAGGAAGGTAAGGAAGGTACATTTTCTTGCATTGTAGATGATCTTTGTCATTTGTTGTTTGTTCACCAAGCTCCCCCTATGATCTATGCATAGAGATGTTATGCTTTGTTAGTGTGTTTTTTGTCAAGTTGATTTAATTTTGATACTAACACTTGATCTAACCTCCCTTCCATCATCAAATTCATAACATCATAGGTAAGATAATATATTTGCATTAATGTTGATGAGGTGGAGCTAGGTGAAATTAGTGAAGGAAGCCATGGGATAATTTTGTCTCACTTAGTGATGGAAATAAAGTTGGAGAATGCATGACTGAGTATGATAGGTTACATTTAAAGAGAGGTTAAATTTAGTTTGACCATTTGAATCCATGAAAAGGAGGTTTTTTTCCCATTTGGGGAGGGAATTTGAAGGGTCACCGAGATATGCCAAGTTGAATCCCAACCATGTAGATCTGAAGCTTGATAATGGAATCAATGAAATTGATCCAAAAAAGAAGTGATAATGAAAATATTAAATAAAATATGAATTTAATAAAACATTTTTTTTAATGGCTATATTGATCATTCTGATGCACCATGATAATTATGCATACAAATCAAAATTATCAAATTTTAATGGCAAATCAGATCAGTCAATAGTAGTTTGGTTACCATGAAACTAAATAATATGACCTATGTGATTATATTAATAAGAATACCTTGTTATATAATATTTTATTTTATATGTAGAATAAAATTAATCTATTAAAAACTTAATGGTGATGAAGTTTGTAGTAGTCTACACTAAATAATGTTGACATAGAAAATGAAAGGTTTGTTGAATGATAAGAGTACTAGATGTGGTCTTCACTCCAAATATCTATTAAAATCAAGACTTGAATTGTAGATAGTATCATAGAGTACCCACTCTAATATGAAATGAAGTTTAAACATAATGCTTTAGAAGATTCAAATTCTCAAATGTGTAGAAGATAAATTTTTCAATCACAATTCCATGGTTTATTTAATAACATATAGCTTACATATATAGGCTTTTATAAGCCTTTATACAATAAAAATCCTAGACCAATAATTTTTAAATGTATAAAATTTGGATTCATATCATGAAATTAAATCAATTTGGACCATAAATCAACTAAATAAGACAAATATAAATCAATTAAATCAAAATCTTGTAACAAATGTCCAAATTATTAAAAGAGATTAATTAACTTGCAAATCCTAATCAAGTCTTAATTGAATTCATCCATGAGCTAATAAATCAATTATCAAAAAGTAAAATTCAAATATTAAAGAACATCTTATAAGCTAACCATTACCTTTATGACTTGTCCCAAATGGAAAATATCTCAAATCAAAAATATTCCATGCTAATCATGACCATTTGGATACCTTTAAACTCAACCAAGGTTAACTAAGCCAACCAAAGTTAGAATTTAACCCATTCCAAGTTAATTTCAAAGCCTATAAAATCAATCCTAGAGCTCTTCATTTGGAGAACTCAAACATATTAAAGTAATAATGTAAGAATTGATTCATGAAGCAAATTCATAGTGTTATAATGCCAAAATTGAGCCAAGTCATTGAATCATCAAGCCAAACCAATCCAAACATGGTGCTAAGAGGAGATGGAGATAGCCAAGTTCCATTAATGAAGACATTTTGATCACAATTCAAGAAAGAATAAAAACACATCATTTGAAGCATTAAAGGAAGGTAATGAAGGTACATTTTCTTGCATTGTAGATGAGCTTTGTCATTTGTTGTTTGTTCACCAAGCTCCCCCTATGATCTATGCATAGAGATGTTATGCTTTGTTAGTGTGTTTTTTGTCAAGTTGATTTAATTTTGATACTAAAAATTGATCTAACCTCCCTTCCATCATCAAATTCATAACATCATAGGTAAGATAATATATTTGCATTAATGTTGATGAGGTGGAGGTAGGTGAAATTAGTGAAGGAAGCCATGGGATAATTTTGTCTCACTTAGTGATGGAAATAAAGTTGGAGAATGCATGACTGAGTATGATAGGTTACATTTAAAGAGAGGTTAAATTTAGTTTGACCATTTGAATCCATGAAAAGGAGGTTTTTTTCCCATTTGGGGAGGGAATTTGAAGGGTCACCGAGATATGCCAAGTTGAATCCCAACCATGTAGATCTGAAGCTTGATAATGGAATCAATGAAATTGATCCAAAAAAGAAGTGATAATGAAAATATTAAATAAAATATGAATTTAATAAAACATTTTTTTTAATGGCTATATTGATCATGCTGATGCACCATGATAATTATGCATACAAATCAAAATTATCAAATTTTAATGGCAAATCAGATCAGTCAATAGTAGTTTGGTTACCATGAAACTAAATAATATGACCTATGTGATTATATTAATAAGAATACCTTGTTATATAATATTTTATTTTATATGTAGAAGAAAATTAATCTATTAAAAACTTAATGGTGATGAAGTTTGTAGTAGTCTACACTAATTAATGTTGACATAGAAAATGAAAGGTTTGTTGAATGATAAGAGTACTAGATGTGGTCTTCACTCCAAATATCTATTAAAATCAAGACTTGAATTGTAGATAGTATCATAGAGTACCCACTCTAATATGAAATGAAGTTTAAACATAATGCTTTAGAAGATTCAAATTCTCAAATGTGTAGAAGATAAATTTTTCAATCACAATTCCATGGTTTATTTAATAACATATAGCTTACATATATAGGCTTTTATAAGCCTTTATACAATAAAAATCATAGATGTAGTATATGATACATCCATCTGAGTACTAAATCATTTATTTTACTCCTTGTCTCTGAGGTGATCCCAATATTTATTTATGTCTAGATTATCTTATTTATTTCTTCTGAGGAGGAGGTATCTATATGTAATGGGAAATGCAAGTGACTTATAAATAAATCATAGTTTAGAGAAGATAAATCCTACTTACACTTCTTATTATAGATACATTATATATTCAGGGTCATGACCAAGATAGATCCACTGGACCTAGCCGAGGATTTCTTACCATAATAATATTACTAGGGAGGGTTTCAAAGCCTTCAGTTAATAAAAACTATGAAATAAACCTAAATAGGTCATATGTTTTCATATTCACTAAACTAAGAACAAGTAAAGTAAAGTCTAATCTAGTGATAACCAAAGCTTGTGTCATAAAATAGGGGTTAGTAAACATAAAAATAAACATGTATAAGATAATCCTAATTAAGATATGTATAGGCAAAACCCTAATACATGGAGAGACAAATATATTCAAAAGTCAATACTTATGATACTTATATATTCAAAAGAGAAGAGCAAAGTTAGAGATACTTACCTTGAAGACAAACCCATGGGGACTCTGTTGTCCCCCAAAAAATAGTAGTCATTTTTGGGATAACATTTGAACTATTTTGGTCTTACAAACCAAAATTGTCTTTTCCATTTCCAAAATTTGTCCTAGACATTCAAATTCCTCATTTTCCAAGCTTCTCAAAAAATCTACGGACTTTGCAGGCCTAAATCTACAGACTCTATAGGCTTGAATCTACGGAATCAGCAGGAAGAAAAATCTATGGATTCAGTAGGAAAAGGAAAATATATGGACTCTGTAGGCCAATTCCAATGGGCTTTACAGGTTGATTTATATGAACTCTCTCAAGGTTAGAGATAATCTATGGACTTGGTTTCTACGGACTCTGTAGGCAGGTTCAATTGTTGGTTCAAAGGCTTCTGTAGGCAGTTTCAGTCAAAAGTTACAATTTTCAACACTTAGTTATTTTTTGAGATTGTTTTAGAGCCTTGATTTAATCAAAAATCTCCATCGGCAAACATCAACAATAGGTTCAATGTTTGGTTCATCCTCTGGTTCAACATTTGGTTCAAAGGATTGGTTTAAATCCTAAGTTCAATCAGAAATGTCTATCGACAAGCATTCAAGAAAAAAAGACTTGAACCATTGAACCGTTGAACCATTGAACCACTTTGGTTCAAAGGTTCAATGGGTTCAAGGTTCAACAAGTTTAATGTCTTTGGCAAGATTGGAGCACTTCATCAAAGTTCAAAGTTCAATCACTTCAATTGGTTCATCAACTTCAAAACACTTGGCCAAATCAAGGTAGCTTGAACCATTGAACCATTGAACCACTTTGGTTCAAAGGTTCAATGGGTTCAAGGTTCAACGGTGGGTTCAACCAAAAGAACGGTTCAATGGCTCAGTTCAACCAAGCAGTTCAATGATTTATTTCACTCAGGTGGTTCATTCCCTTTTGGTTCAATGTCTCAAGGTTCAACAATGGGTTCAAAGAGATTTTCAAAAGCTTTGTTTGAACTATTGAACCAAAACTTGGTTCAACGTCTTGGTTCAACAAAAAGGTTCAATGCACAGTTCACTCACTTGGTTCATCCTTTTGTTTTATTCAGTTGGTTCATTCAATTGAACCATCAACTTGAACCATTTTTGGTTCAATCGATTGGTTCAACATCTTGGTTCAACAGAATGGTTCAAAGATGCAGTTCAAAGGAACAATTCAAAAGGAAAAATTCCAAAGGGCTTTCTGATGGACATGCCCTTGCGAAGGACACTTAATCAAACAAAACACCCTTTAGAAGGGTTATTTTCAAGGAAACAGTTAAGTAAATCTTTTAGATTTTTGTTTAAAAATAGTTGAAAAAGACCAAGGCAAAGAAGCAATTCCTTCAGACTTTTTGTCTGAAGGAATTCCTTCGGATAAAAGTTTGAAGGAATTCAGAGAAGCTGTGGGTCAAAAGACCTCGAAGGAATTTTCAAAGAGCAATCAACATTTCTACAGACTTTTTGTCTGTGGGAATTTTCCTGGGGGAAAATGTCTGCAATAAAACACGTGAGGAAATGTTCACGAGAGAAAACCTGGGGATTTGTCTGTGAGAACTGCCAAGGCAAAGGCTGTCGAAGGACCCTGAAGGGCAGGTACCCTTGCGGGGGAATCTCAGCTGCCAAAGTAAAGGGCTCTTTTTGACCCATTTAGGGGTCATTTATTAAGGCCCGAAAGGGCAAGTCCAATCCAGAAAAGTACCAAGGAGAAAGTCGAAAGCTGACAGAGGACCAAGGGGTGACCCGCCTAAAGACGTTAAATTCAAGATAGTGAACTAGTTGTTGAAAGCAGATCAACGGGTGTGTAAATGTCAATTTTAAAGCCCATGAAATAGTTGTTGATCCTTTGAACATATATACCAAAATACATTCACAGACCTGAAGACCAAGACCAACAAAAAGTGAGGAAAGATAGAACAACGAATGAATCCAAGACCCAGTTCAATTAACCAGAAAAGGAGGAATGATGAAGACAAGATCAGACTACCAGGTGGACATTGAAAGTTGCAATCTTTCAATTACATGGCTTGCTTATCTGCATTGAGAAGATCAAATGGGTAAAATGCCCCAAAGTTCCAGCCTAACTTCCTAACAGTTTTCCACGTAATGTGATGTGTTACTATTCTCAAAGTCATCCTTGAAGTGGCTATATAAGGGACTTTCTTTCATTGTAAATAGAGATCTTTTTTTTGACAATCTGAATGAAACTCTGCCCAAATTGAGAGGCATCTTTGAGACTTTGTGCTCAGTCTGTTGATCATATTTTGTTATTGGAATAAGAAAGCAAGGGACGTTTTTAGACTTTGTGCTGTGATATCTTTGTTGTTGAGGAAACTGTTATTATGTCTTTTTCCTTGGTATATTTTCTATTCCATTAATTTAACAAGCAGGATTAGTTAAATTAGTCAGGAAGGTTTCTGAAGAATCAACTATGGAGAGACTTTGTGCCTCCATAGTTGCCTTCAGTGTGTTTTATTTTCATTGCTATGTAAAGGAATTTGGGATGACTTTGTGCCCTCATTGTCCTTCGTATATTACTCTTGAGCATTTCAGGTGGAGACTTTGTGATGTATCTTGATTTACTGCTTACTACGCTTTCAATTCCATTCTGCTTTTATTTCCAGGAGCATTCTTGTGGCTGGCTGAATAGTACTTCTAAAAGAAGAGGAGTGTTGTATGTCATTTCACTTGAGTTTTTCCTTTGTTTTACACACATCATCTCTGAAGAAAGAGAGATGGATGACTTGTTCTACCCTTGAGTATTATTTTTTGTTTATACATATATATGACATATCCACATGGAACCTCCCCTTGATGAGAGGAGAGAGCAGTCTCCTTCTAATGTGATAAACTTACACATTTGGATGACTAATCTTCCTACTTTGGCTGATCAGACCTATTTTGTTTATCAGTATGCTGATAGACAAAATATTCAACCAACAGACTCAATCTCTCCTTTAGCCAAAGGTGCTTCACAAGAGGTTGTTATGATTTTTAAGGATCACCAAGAGAGACCAAAAAGTCAAGGACTTTTCCACAAGACAAGATTATTCTCCAAGTAAAAACCCTAAGCCAAGATTTCTCAAGTAGAATCATGGAAGAGTAGATTGTAAATAAGAATAAATGAATAATTAAATCTTGATTTATCTCTAGTAATGACAAAATGAATGTGTTTATATAGGTGGATCTAACCCTAGTCCTTTCTAAAAGTTTAGGTTGATAAGGTCGACCAAATTGACCATGTATCATTATTGACAAAAAAAATAGGTCTCGATCTAGGTCAATTAGGGGTCGACTTAGACCTTAAATAATTCTTATCAGTTAGAGTAAAAGGGTGATGGGACTGACAGTGTAACATTAACTATCAAAAAGGGTTTTGTGCTAGGGAAGAGATAATATATGTGGAAAATTACAAGATGAGGGTGTAAAATAGTAGGCAAAGCTTAGGTAAATGTTTTTAGGAGATGGTTGTGTAGATATAAAGTGGTAGTAAGGGGACAACAATCCTACAAAGTAGCAATTGTCTACATACCCCTTTCCTAGTTTACCCCTTAAGGCATGCACTTAGAGAGATTGAGACTTGATGGGTACCTAGAAGATAGAAAGCATTAGTAATTGATAAATTTTGAAAATATTATGTGAATATATATGCCCCACTCAAAGCTCATCATGTGTCACTCAGGTGTAATAGGGGATGGTGCTTTCAGAAAGAACATAGTGTATACACTAATATTTTAAAATTTTTACTAACTATTGATGCTCTTTATCTTTCAAGAACCCATCAAATCTTAATATATCTAAGTGAATACCCTAAGGGATACACCAAAAAAGGGTTGGATATACCATTGGAGCTTCATAGGATTTATGTCCCTTTTTCCACTTATTATCTACACACTTATCTCCTGAAAACCATTTCGCTAAGCTTGTTCTTCTCTTTTGTATACTCTTCTAGTCATTTCCTACATTTTGTCCCCATTTTATTAACCTAAAACCCTTTCAATAGTTTACAGTATGAGGTTGATTGGGTGAACCTTGAACTCTTATTGGTGAAATTCATTTAGGGTTTAGGTCAGAGCTTGGCTGACCTAGCCCATGACCTACTGAATTCTTATCAATATCAGTATTAGGACGACTGGGTTAACCCTATTAGCCAAAACTTCTAGAAAGTCTTAGGGTTAAATATTCTTATATATAGATCATTTTGTAATTATTTATAGAAGAGAAGAATAATTAAGATCTATTATGCATCTTCTTATTCACCATTCTACTTGAAGAGAAAGCTTAGGGTTTCATACTTTCTTTGGAGCGACAAATCTTGTCATGTAGAGTAGTCTTTTGGATGCATTGATAGGTTGTCCATCTTAGAGTTGATTTATCATTGTCATACTTATATACCAAAACTACCTCTTGTGAATCACCTTGGCCAAGAGAGAGATTGAGACTTGATGGGTTTGTCTTTAAAAGTGAGTATTCCTAACTTTGTTCCTCTTTTTTAAGAGTAGATAGATATACTTTTGTACTTATCTTCCATACATTAGAATTTTGTAGACATTGATGTGAATATATGTCTTCTATGCATATTTACTTCTATTATTTATTACCCCCATTTTATGCCACAAGCTTTGGTGAGCACTAGATTAGACTTTACTTTACTTGTTATTAGTTTAGTGAATATGAAAACATAGGGATTAGTTAGGGTTATTACATGATTTTGCTTGACTAGAGGCTTTGGAAACCTCCCTAGTATTATTATTGTGATAAGAGATCCCCTAATTAGGTCTAGCAGATCCACATACTGGTCATGTGCCCTATTATCTAATTTATCCCCAATTAGAAGTGTAAGTATGATCTATCTTATCTGAGTTAGGATTGATTTATAGATATGATACATTTTTGATTGCATATATTCCTGTGAACATAATGTGAATCTAAACCTTGTAGTTTTTCTTTCACATTTTTAATTTTCTATCATTTTATGCAATATTTTTCTATATTTATGATACTAAGTTGATAGGGCTGGTATAGTTTCTAACTTTTGTGCATAGATTTAACACATAGTCACAAAAAAATGACTATGTTATATTTGTGTTTGTATTCAATAGATACAAGTTACTAGGTTGAACAATTTGACACAGTCATCTTATAGGTTTTTATAAAACATACGAGGTCAAATAGACCTATATAGTCATCTTACAAGCTTTTAGAAAACATACTAGGTTGACTAGACTAGTATAGTCATATTCATAGGTTTCAGTAAATAAGGAACTATAGAACTAGGTTAAGACAATCAACACAGTTGGTAGAATTTAAAATTAACATTCAAGGCACTTCAATAGTAATCTCACATTCTTCTACATCTTCTAACCTACCAAGGGTAGATATGGTGCAGATATCTCTAGTTTCTTAAGAACCTCATAGGAGTACACTTATGGATCATGCTATGACTAGTCCCTATTAATTTGTTATATACCATGACCCCTATAACCTACATATCCCTAAGATGCATGAAAATATACTTTAGCCTTTTATGGACCCTATTTCTCCCTCAGTCTAGCCTAATTTAGATCCCATTCCCACACCTGCTTTAGCTGAGTTTATTCCTACTTTTAATCCTATCACTCCTAAAGTCAATCATTGTCCAATATCTCCACCAACCCCACCTTCTCTTGGTAATGGTTTACTCTTTTTATCATATCAAGCTCCTTCATCCACCAAATGGGTTGATCAACCCTATTGTGATATTTATAAAGTTGTCGATCATTGGACTCGATATTTTTCCCTATACGAAGCTCCTTCCACTTTTATTACACCTCATCCTATGAGTATACCTACCAAGATTATGAACAAGTGTATCTACTAATTTCACAACATAGATAACCATTCATCCATGCATTATTGCAAGCTATAATAATATATTGACAGTTTACATCTTACTACTCTTCAATCCTCATATAAGGCAATACCTCACCAAAAAGTATTACTTGAGTATATTCTTAAGTATAGAGAGGTATATTATCTCTAGTACCAATGTTTCATACATCACATCGATCATTACTACATCCTTTAAAAACATCTCAAGGATAATCTCTTAACCATTCCTTTAGCTTTTACCCTTCCTCCCATGGGTTGTTCTCACAAGAAGTCTCTCCCTTCTTCCCCGATGTTTCCACCTCATGTGGCTCCATCTCTTCTTATGGTCCCTTCTTCACCTATTGTTCCTCTACCCATGAATCCTTCACCTATGGACCTTCCCTCACTTATTTATCCTTATCCACCCATGAGTTCCTCACCTATGGCTCCTTTCCCATCGGTGACCCCTTCATCTCATGTAGCATCTATTCCCATCCATTCTCCTAAACATCCCTTACATGATAGTCCTCCTCATCAAGATCCTTCAAGCATTCCTAAATTTTATATTGAGGATATTTGATGTGAAGTATTTTTTATATTTCACTAAATATTGATGAGACATTAGCTACAAAATCACATTCAATTTCATAAAGACTTATCAGATGTTATGTATAGTGTGTGTGGAAAAATATATCAATACTTATGATCACATGCATGGTGTTCTTACATTTCTTTTGTATTGGACATGTGATCCAAATTTATCTTTATCTAATTGTTATATCATTTGACATTTTGTAAAAATTTTATCTATCTTATATAGTGATTTTAGTTTTGAACTTTATATTAATTATAATTTCATTATGTTCTCTTCTGAATTTCTTCTTTATCATTGTCTTCTTTTTATTCTTGAGTTCATTTATTATGACTCCCTTTCTCTTTTTCATGATTGTTTATTATCTTATCTCTATAAACACAAATAATTTTAATGTGACTTGGTTATATAAACCTTGCTCCTTTTAGTCATTCCTTATTTACCATGTGATCAGTTAGCAAATAATTCATCTCATTATCATCTCCTTTTACCAATCCACTTTGGATATCCTTTCTTCCCCTCTATCCCATTTTTTAAACCAAGCATATACATGTTTGAGACTTGAGATAACATGTTAGTTCATCATTAAGCCTAAGTGTTAAAGTCAGTCTTGTCTTTGGTTACTTATCTTCCTTTAACAGAAGCTTAAAGCTCATTCATGTGTATCACTCTATCTCTCATGATTTGTAATTATAAGTCCATATGGAGGAGGAATCTTAAAAAATCCATAAAAACATTCAAAATCAAAATCATTTAACAAAAGGAAATGGTCCAAAAGGCAACATTAAAAATTATTAAAAGTTAAATCACACTAAAATATGTGATTCTAAGCGCATCTCCTTCTTCTAATCTAATCTCAAACTCCATAGTTGGCATCACATTAGAGCTGAGGTCCATTGGGATGCAGTAAGCTATTAGATTAGGAAAAGAGACTAAAAACATATATTTAAGTGCTACCTAATTTCTCACATAAGTACCCAATATTCACAGTTGACTGATGACTCTGTATAGAGTCCTAAATAATGGGGAACATGTTGTGGGAAGGTAGGTCCATTTTAATTTATTTTTACAAAACTAACTACATGAGTTGTCTAAACACATACTATTTTAATTTTTTTATAATTTACTGACACTTTATATCTTTCAAGAACTCATAAAGTCTCAATCTCTCTAAGTACATTAAGGGGTGCAGGAAGAAAGGGGTGCGTAGACCATTGGTGCTTCATAAGATTATTGTCTATTTTGACACTTTCTATTTACACACTTGTATCCTAAAACCATTTACCCTACGGTTATTCTTCTCAGTTGTATCCATTCCAATCATTTATCATACTTTATCCTCTCATTCCTTGCCTTATCTTCTTTTTACTAGTCTGTTGTACTAGGTCAACTGGGTTGACCCTATACTATTTTGCAGTATTTTTCACTTTAGATCTTGTTAGCCTTCAGTGACCTAGCTCGAGACCTAGTGAATTATTCCTTTAAAACATATAGGGTCAACTTGGTCAACCTCATACAACTGACATATTCAGAAGGATTTAGGGTAAGATCCACCTATATATACAAGTTCATTTCCAACCATTTGATATAGAGAACCAAAGGAGAATCAATGTGAATGAACATTTGCTTATTAACCATTATACTTAAGGAATAAATCTTAGGGTTCCATATTTTCTTTGGAGATACAAATCTTGTCTTATGGAGAAGTCTTTTGGATGCATATATAGGTTGTGTAGTCTAGAGATGATTTTTATATGTTATCCTTACATACCATAACAACCTATTGAGAAGCACATTGGCCATGGGAGAGATTAAGGCTCAATGGATTCATCTTCAAGGTAAGTATTCCTAACTTTATTTCTCTTTTGTAAGAGTAGATACATAATGTG
This sequence comes from Torreya grandis, assembly GCA_037957365.1. Lineage (NCBI taxonomy): Eukaryota > Viridiplantae > Streptophyta > Pinopsida > Cupressales > Taxaceae > Torreya > Torreya grandis. The sequence continues at coordinate 805,679 of JARHVA010006529.1, read as the reverse complement.
GTTGTGATTTTCTTCTCTGCATTAGGATTTTGTATACATTGACTTGAGTATATTTATTATATGCATGTTTAGTCTAGTTTGTTTCTAACCCCCACTTTGTGACAAAATATTTGGTGAACACTAGATTAGATTTACTTTTTTGTTATTAGATCTAAGTGAAGTATTAAACCTAAGATTCTGTTAGGGTTATAGCATGATTATGTTAGACTATAAGCTTTCGATCCCTTTCTAGCATAGTGTATTGTGATAAATGATCCCATAATAAAGTATATAAAATACCTATATTGGTCATGCTCCCAATTGAAAAATGTATTCCCAATTGGAAGTGTAGGTATGATCTATCTTCTCCAAGCTAGGATTGACTTATAGACATGATACATTTTTTATTGCATACATTCTGGTGAACATAATGTGAACTAACCCTTACAATATTTTTTAATTTATTTCATTCTTTTATCATATATTTACCATAATAGGTCGACTACATCGACCCAGTTCTAATCTCTATGCACAAATTTTCAAGTATAGGCTACTAGATTCACCTAGTTGACCCATTAAAATTTTCTAGCTTTCTAGACATCCATGTTTAGCATACTAGGTTGACCCAGTTGAACCTATATAGTATAGTCACTTAGCAACAAGTTCTTATAATTCTTGATTAACCTAGTCAACCCAGTTAGTAGGTTATACAAGCATTACACAAGATTATTGAATAAAAAACTTCCTTATCTACATCTTTGATCCATCAAGGTTCTTTTTTATCCTTCTATCTCTTTCTTTAAAATATTTCCTTTCATAGTTTGTAGTCTTCAAAACTACCCTTATACAGTTAACCAAATCAACCCATTCTACCTAATTTTGTATTATGTGTTTTGTCTAGATAACTAGGTCAACCCTATTGACCCTATTAATTTTCAAAACTTTACTTTCACTATATAAGATCAACCCTATCGACCCTATTCTATATTCTTTGCATATGTTATTGAATGTATCAACACTGTACCTTATTTCAAAGTTGTAATTAACCCTTATATCTAGTAATTATCTCACACTTCCATTTCTTATTGCTTGCATGCTTAGATTAAATCACATAGTTTAAATAGGTGGTTTTTAATTTACCATTTAGTTTCATTATTTTCTATTTTATGCACACATGACTAAATCACAAAATATAAAACATGAATTTTAACATTTGACTACAACCTACTTGGATTTCATCACCAAGAGAAAAGTAGACCTGATGTTCTAGTTAAGTATAAAGCATGGTTAATGGTATATTCTAGTTAAGCACCCAAAACCCTTATCACTATGATGTGTGAAGTGAGGGGGTAGGCCCCAATACCAAGTCTGTATCATTGCCACTATAGATCCCTTTTAGCCCAAACTACCTAAAACTATCCTTAGATTGCTTTTGTAATTCCTTGCTTACAACCAACTTCTCATCACATTTAAAATAGATTCTAATAATCTAATAAAAATTTAGGTTGACCATTTAGTTAGATCTTTAATTTTTAAGTTGATTGCTTTCTCATTGCTCAATTATATTTTGTAATTCAAAAACTTATATAAACTAGTGCTGGTACAAGGTTTTATGTTGTGTGCTTCAATTAGATTAGCCAATGTTGGTCCAATTTATTATTTTTTTCCCTTCAATTTTTACATTTCAAATTACTTGCAAAAATTATCTTATTTTAATTCACAATTTTTTATAGGTTTTATAATCTTCCCTATATATTGTACTATGTAAATTTAGTCAACCATTTACACCTTTTTAGCCCTTTTTTGTTTTACTAGATCAACCCATTCAACCCTATACTATTTTCAAGACCTACTTCCTATGATAGGTCGACCCAGTCAACCCTATACTATTCATATCACTTCCTATTTCCATGTGTGGTTATCTAGTCTTATCTCATCATGATGACATATTTTGACCCTTTTCTTAGTCAATAACATTGAATAATTAAGTATTTGGATAATAACCTTACTTATTTTATTACTTCAGATGAAACTATCTACTTTCTTCCTTCCTCTTCTCCTAAACCGAAACCAATCACTACACCATGTAATGTAGTGGAGGTCCTTCATCATAATCCTCCTCTGAATACCATTGTTGGTAATATTATACCAAATGATCCCCCTCTTATCAACACTAATACTCCTCCTACAAGTACCAATCCACCTATTGTTATAACTCAACTTCTTTCCCAAGTCATACATTAAATGAACATAATGCAAAACTTTAACACCTCTCAAATGATGAGCGTGCAACAACATTTATTACACATGACTAGTCAACCACCTCAAGTTATCATGTCTCAACCAAATATAAATATCATCCCTCCTAATCTTATGGATTCCAATGGAAATATCATCCCTCAACCTCCAATGAATAAAAAAATTCTTCAACATCTTCAAAATTAACCTTTATCCCTATTCATCTCATCCATAGATATTAGAAACATTTATATAGCTATGACATATAATGGGAGTAAAGACCTTAATATATTTCTTAAGTATTTTGGTAATTGTTGTCGCTTGTATTTTCACCCTTTGATGAGGTGGAAAAGCTATCATCATCCAAGTGGCACAATGGAAACACCTCTAGGCTTGTGGGTAGCCTAAGGATGAGGTGAATCTCTAGGTAGGGTTAGTTCCCTTGATTTACCACTTTAGATTGCAACTACACCTAAAAATTTGAGGGGGAAAAGGGAGAGAGATAACTAAAATCAAACTAATCTAAGGGAGGTGCTACACCAAATATATTTATGACTTCTAACCAGATGCATGTTACACTTGAAAACAAGATACTAAAAAAATATACACTTATCTAATTTGCATCTTCTCACATTAATGTTACATTATGAGGTAATGGATTAATGTGGAAATCTAGGAGGACTATAAAAGAGGAATTTAATGGTACTAATGAAAATACTAACTCACTCAATCTTTGACATATCCTATAACACTTCACATTCCCTCCAAGAAGAAGCTTTCCAACTATAAATAGGGTGAGAGAATGAGACCACATGCTAATGAATCCATAGTCTTCACTTATGAAAAATTAAAAATTATTAATTAACACATCAATAAATATCATGGAAGAGGTAAAAATTAGTATTATTATCGATCAAAAGGTATGAAAATGAGTAGGGCTTTGCCATACTCAGGTGGACCATAATATACAATGGCCAAAATGGCTAGTTCTTATAGAACTTGAGAGAGAGATAAGAAGAGAGAAGTCCATGGGTCACAAATACACTTGTAAAGATGATATAATAAGTTAATTATGAATTATAAGAGGATATGGTATGAAAACTGCAAGGTCAGGAAGCCCAAGTGTCCATTCAATTCATAAACTTCATGAAAAGTGGCATAAAACTCCTCATTCTAGCTCAAAAAAGTACCTTCATGATTTGGACCTATATTAATGCCTCATAAATTATTAGGTATAGGTATAATAATTGGGATGAATTTTAAGGGTTGTATACATGCCTCTCCGTGCATTGGTTGTAGGCCTAATCATCTAGAATCATCCCAAAATGAGCTATCATCATTTTTTATCAAGAAAACTCCTCTGTCATGTACACTACACACTTGGATTCCAAAAAGGCATAAATATTCCATTTAAATACATGGGAGGGAGTTAATGAAACCTTTAAATAACATCCATGGACTTATAAACATCAAGGACACATTAAAATGAGCTCACTTGAAGTTTTCCACCCTTCTCACTAGCTTGTCTAATATGCCAGCTTTGACTATCTGAGATGAATCTATTTGATGAGGTAATTAGGAGTTATTATAAGAAATTAAATGGATATGGGTGCTATAAAAAGTCTCAATATTCCTCCTAAAGTTGGTTTCATCTCTTAGAACCTCTTAGAACTTGCACAATGCTCAAAATAGTTAGAAAAACCTTGTTTTGTACCCCATACATATAATTACATACAAATAAAAAGTATGGAAGGGATATTTAGTGAGTCTCTAAAACTTCCAATAAGTTTAATGGTCAAAATATTCCATTAGATAAATTATCCAACTCCATCTTCTCAATCTGTCACTAGTAAGGATTTTAGGCCTATTTGACCTCTTAATATTTGTTCATAAAAATCAAACATCCAACTTGCAAAAAAATTACATAAACATGGCCTTAAATACCTCTAATAACCTCCAATAACTCCTTTTTCATCCATTCAATGCCTCATGAAAGATATGAGCATTAAAACTTGACCAATCGAGCTCTTTTCACCTTCTTTATAGCATGAGATGGATTAAGGTCCAAAAAATGGATTTATTTGGTTTTATCTAACTTAAAAAAGATTGGTCATATTTTTATTAACCCTATAAACATTATAAAATATTTTTAAATTCTCATTTTGTGTGGAAAATAAAGGTGACTATCTATTTGGTTTCTATGCCAACCCTTACCCTTAAACCTAACTACAACTTTTGGTGTTTGGACCTTCATATTAGGCTTCTTTACCTTTCAAAAGATTATAAACACCTATAATTCCCCCATATACATTTCACAATCCAATATAAAGTCCACTTATCTCTAAAATTGAAAATGACTCCTTGTTTGGACTCTAGGCATACCCTTGCCTCATGAGCCTATTTTCACTTTTCATGGTCCAAGGCACACTGTTTAGTTTCATCCTTTCTTGTTTGGTTTCCATGATTTTAATAGGTGTCATAAACATTTTAAATCTTTTTAAAAGGTTTATATGATTTCATGGATTCTCCTTATCACTTGCCTTCTAAGCTTATTAGAGTTTGCAGTGAGGGGAGTGCCCTTTATCTAAGACAAAATAGAGGGCACTCCCCTATTCTCCAAGGAAAAATTGAATGATTTAGTGTCTTAAATAAGTTTTAATGGTTATTTACACAAAAATTTATCCATTTATTTGGTTTTTTGACCTCTCAAACTCATAAAATACAAAACTAGTTCCTTCAAGGCAGACTATGTATTTGACAGTCAAAGACTGGCTATGTCTTGCTTTGATAAGGTGTATCTTATGATTTGAATCCTTGGATGGGGTTAATTATATTTTAATTACTATTTTAAATACATTCCAACAACTTTACCAATATAACCTTTGATAAAACACCTCACATATGCCTTGCTTTTTAACCTGATGGAATGAGAATGTTTCCCATTTTGACTATGTTTTTGCCTTTGAGGTAATAGCTATAGGTGGTTTTTCATGGTTTAAAGCCTAGGTATGGTTATTTAAATTTTTAATAGGATGTTCAAGACCAAAATCCATCATGTCAATTCCAATTATAGTTACATTCATTCCTTGATATGATTTCAACTGCTTGCTCAATCCCACTCTTCCACTAAGTCACAACTAACTATATTATAACTATCAAAACCTGTAGGTAACATCTTTACTTATAACATGTGTTATTACCATTTGGAGAATATTTTAAAAAACTCTAGTTCAACTTCTAAGGTAGGTATTTATGTCTATAGGCTCATAAACCTCAAAATCATCTCAAGGCTCTATGGGCACCTACAAGCAAGTTGTAGGTAGACATTTTGTGGTGGAAAATACCTGTAGGTGCTAAAGGAAGGCAAAACATAGTATAAAATTCATCCTTATGTGACTATTTACTCCTTTAAAACCCTTTTCAATCAATGAGGACACCTAAACATGAGGGTATGCCTTAGATTGTCAAATTAGTGAATAAAGTTGCCTAAGAGCTCAAATTCCTATAGGTGACATCTGACTGTAGTTAGTGCATAAAAGTGGTTTTTTAGTCTCTCCAAAAACCACCTTCCATTTGTCATTTCCCCTTCAAAACTTTCAAGGGCCGTGTCCTTTATAGAGGCTATAAAACCTACTCAATTTAAGGTACTGGAGATATTTGAGACTATTTTTCATTCTACCCCTAAAACCCATAGGTCCTCTATTTTGCCCTTTAAGGGATAAGGGGCCAGAAACACAGTCATGCAATTTAGGAGTGATTTTAAACCTAGTTTATAAATATACTATCCAAAGGAAGTATATCATGATATTATCAGCACATCAAGACTCAAATAAGATCTCACCACATGTTCAACACTCCATATAAGTACCCTAAAACTCTCTGTCAAGTCACCTGTAAATGTTGATTTTTAGTATATGCAGGCAATGGGAAAAATGTGGATAATATGCATTGATTTAGGACTCTCATGAATATTAAATTCCTCCCAAAACTTAAAATTTATTATTCACACCTTCAATAACTTTAAACCACTATAAAGGCCTTCATCATGTCATGACATCATCACTGAAGGCTATAGGTGCATGGTGAACTGTATACAGGCAGGGAGTATGAATATTCCTCAAACAATATATGATGTATGATAATTAATCACTCTCATTTCTTTAAATTATCTTTAAATGCATATTAATCACTATGAGAAACATGAAACATGTTTCAAAACTTTCACTCCAATGTGGTAATCTCCTCCAAGCCCTATAGGTGCACAAAAATGGTAGACTTTTTGCATGAATGACTATGTTAACTGAGTCAGTCCTTATTCCATAAAATTCAAGACCTTTAATTGAATAATATCAATATTTGACTTATTTTAACCTCTCAATATCATGACCACAACACCATGGATATGTTAAAGTCTTCAGCTTAGTTCATTAACTTGACTGTATATGACAGTCATGGGACCAACTGACTGAATAGTACCTTGTGAATGCAACTCATAGAACATTTGATTGGAAAATGATATTTGAATGTGAATGGATAATCAAGATCACTTTTTAAATATGTAAATTGACTTAACACAACCCCATAAATCAATGGACAAGCATAAAATTCATAAAAATGGTGAAAATTGCCTACAACTCAAAAAGTTGTATCCTCTTGCAACTTTGAGCTACTTGACTCATCCAAAAACCTTAAAACATGAAAAAAACCATGGGAGGAATGAGGGGACATATTTAACATCATTTTGAACCAATATTAGTAAGTGGATTGTATGGAGTTGCTCAAACCGAGGCAAAAAATGTAGGGTACATAGATTAGCAAGCATATTTAAAAGGTCAATTTCTTAGGAATGGTTCATAAAGCTAAAAACACCATTCCTATAAAAAAACATCAAATATAATAAAAATAAGTGTAGAATATGTTGTCCCCAAAAAATGTCACTCTTTTTTGGGACAACCTATGGACTATTTTGGCCCTGCACAGACCAAAATTGTTTCTTTCCTTTTCAAAATTTGTCCTAAGCATTCAAATTCCTCATTTTTCAAGCTTCTCAGTTTCTACGGACTTCATAGGAAGAAATATATAGACTCAACATGATCAAAACTAACAAGTTCAAAGGGTTCAGCGGATTTAACATAAATTCCTTTGAAAGAGCAAGTTTTTGGCACTTATACATTTCCAGGGTTGGTTCAACCAAATAGTTCAAAGGAGCGTGTGAAAGAAAAAGACCAAAGAGTGGAATGTGCCACGTGTCCCTTGTAGAGTTCCATGGAAGGTGGCAAGTGGCAGCTGTGAAAGGTTTCAATATATTTTTCTCAAAGCAGTGGAATGTGCTACATGTCATTTGTAAAGTTCAGTGCAGGTTGCCAAGTGTCAACAATCATTGTATCTTCCTTTGGTTTCGTTATCAAGAAAATAATGTGGTGGGCCCCAGGTGAATTACTGAAACAAGCAAAAGCTGCTAAGTGTCGACTGTCGAGACACATTATGATTTGCTTCTCAAAGTAGTGAAACTTGCCATGCATCCCTCGTAAATAAGTGGAACACAACAAGTGTCATCATCTTCATAGATCTAAATAGACCTAAATGTTTTTGTAGTGTTTTTGAAAGTTTAGGGGAAGCCGTCACGTGTCATTTTTTGCAGGACTCTCAAAGGTATCAAAAGTTTTTATGAGTTAAGTGAAACATTCCATGTGTCCCATACTAACTCAGTGGAGTGGGACAAGTGTCTGCATCCACGTTCCCCTTTTGAAGCTACTCAGGAAACGAATGTTGTGGGTCCCATTTTACATAATACTCTAAGAAGTGGAATGTGCCACATGTCAAAGATGCAGAGCCAAGGAAATATTTCCTTCAGACAAATTGTCTAAAGGAAATAAAGAAATAATAGTCCTCCAAAAGAATTAAAGTCTGAAGGTCACCTAGAAGATCTCGAAGGGTAGGTTCCCTTGTGGAGGACAATCGACACTCAGAAAATGAACCATCTTTCAAGACCCCAAAGGGAAATTTCCCTCCAAGAAAGATCAAGCCTCAAAATGTAGCGGAAGCTGCCATGTGTCCCTTAAAAAGACAAGTGGAAGCTGCCAAGTGTCATCTACCGAGACATAGTTTCTAGTATGTCTCAAAGAAATAAAACTTGCCACATGTCCCATTATAACTCAGTAGAGCACGACAAGTGTCTACATCTGCACTTCAGGTTTCTAGCAAGTTTCAAAGCTTATTTCAAAGCTGTGAATGCTACCATGTGTCCTCACCTGTGTCACAATGGAGAGGATCCATAGCAAGTGGGAAAGACACAAAGGAAGATGACAAGCCTATAGATATCAAATTTAAGATGACCAACTAGTTGTTAGCTTTCAAACAATGACGGGCCCGCAGATGTCAAATTTGTGGCAATAAAGCATCTATCAATCTTTGTAGGCTTATATGCAGACCAAAATGCATTTAATTACCTTAAGGCCAAGGCTGAAAGAAATAACCTTCGTGAAAATGAACCATGAAAACTAAAAAAGGGAAAAGGTAGCCCGAGGGCTCAAATCACAACAAGAAGAGACAAAGAGGGAAATATCTACAGGAGTTATTTCCAGTAGGTGGAATAGTTCATCAGGTAGATATTTGGGCCTACAAACATTGATGGCATAGCCTATTTGTCTCCTTTGGAGTAAAGGCAAAGTGGACAATTGTGTGGATGGCAGGTGATAAAGGATTGAGAGAAGACATTCGAGATGAATCAACATGCCACAGTTAAGGTAGTTGCCCTATTCCAGCATGGCCCTCACTGACAGAACCAAAAATGTATCCAAGGCATTAATGCACAGTATCGGATGCTCCATGGGACAAAGTGCCAAGCCTTCTTTGGCCTCTATATAATGTAACCTCTTGTATCATTTTAAGGGAGATCTTCCCATTACCAGAAGCAAAACTCTACCCAAATTGAAAGGCATCGCTAAGACTTTGAGCTCAGATTGTTTATCATATTTCTTTGTTTGAATCAGAAAGCAAGTTGCTTTGAAACTTTGTGCTGTTATAGCTTGTATCATTCTAGGAGATTGTTCTTATGTATATTTCCTAAATGTATTCTTGTTTATGCAATTTAACAACTAGAGTTAGTGGAAGTGATAAGGAAGGTGTCCTGAAGCCAGCTACTTTTAGACTTTGTGCTGTCATAGTTGTCTTTAGTGTGTGTTTATTTTCTATTTCTATGTAAAGGACCTTGGGATGACTTTATGCCCCCATTGTTCTTCGTATATCACTCTTGGGTAGTCAAGGTGGAGACTTTGTGCTACATCTTAGATTGTTGGTTACTCTGTACTCTATTACTAGTTACTTATCCTAACTTAAAGAACTTTTGCTGTCCCCTACAAGAAAACTTTTGAAATAAGAGAAGTTCCTTCAGTGTTTTCACCAAGATTTTATCCTCTATTTGTTAACATCATCTCTAAAAGTAGAGATATGGATGATGTATCCTACCCCTAAGTGTTATTTTCTGCTTATATATATAGTATATAGGACCTGCATATTCATAGGGAACCTCCCCTTGATGAGAGGAGAGATTTGTCCCTTATTGATGTAGTAAACCTGTACATCTGGATGACCAATCTCCCTATGTTGTGGTTGAAGAGACCTATTTTTCTCACTAGTTAGCTAGTTGACAAAATATTCACCCAACAATTTTTGGCAACTCCACTTAGGAAGGACAAGTAGTTTGAAGCCTCAAGCTTCAAGTTGAAGTAAGACTAGTCCTTTTCCATTTTTGTTTCACAATCTGGAAACTCCACACTACACCAGAAGCCAGAGAGTTCAAGGTGTTTTTGACCTTGTCTTTGATTTGGTGTAGCAAGGAAATTTTGACTTACTTTCTCCCCAACTTCAAATTCAATGATCCAGGAGTGTTCCTCATACCCATACCAGGACACCAACACAAGGCAGAGCTACTTTTTTTGTTGTTAAAAGAGCTTTGCCTATCCACACTCCACCTAGATTTGTTATCCCTACTTTTAATAATCCAATCATGGTAGTTTAAGGCCCCTCGGGTAACTCTTTTGGTCCACTAAATTTGACTCCACCTCTGCATGAGCTTCCATGTAGTTCAAGGAATAATTTCCCCAAATTATTTGGTGATGAGAAAGTTCATCTTGATGAACACATTGTGGCCTTCAGCATATCCTATGGCATGATAAGCATGGAATTTGAGGATGTGGTAGTTAGGCTTTTCATGAAAACGCTATAAGGTGCTCCTGTAGACTAGTTCTACCATCTGCAAGCTAGATCAATGACTGATTGGGACACACTTAAAGCCAAATTTGAAGCTAGGTTCAAGCCTGTGAAATATGCACATGCCTTGCTAGCCCAAATCACACAAATGAAGAAAGAACCTCATGAACCTATGAGATATTTCATAGCAAAGTTTGACAAGCTGAGGATCCAAATTCTTGCTATTGCTTAGCTGACACCTGCAAACCTCAAATGCTTCTTCATCAACTCATAGCTACCTAAAGTGAGTTTTCTGCTAAGACGTGCTAGCCACATAGACCTCGAGGCTGCTCAATATTTGGCTACCAAAGTTGAAGATGACCTTATCTTGGTAGGAAAGATAAGGAGAGATCCAAATAGAGGAAGATCTTCTTCATCCCCTGAATACTCCCCTTCAGCCACCACTGATCCAATGGTGCAAAAGCTAGCAAATGAATTGCTGGCCCTCAAAAAACAAATGGCACAAGGGATGTCATCTGCTCCTTCATACAAAGATGTACCAAGGAGGACATTCCTTAATCAATCCTACCAAGGCCATGTTGTTAGGAACCAAGGGAAAACCAATCATCTTCCTCCCACTCTGAGGAATAACCTTGCCATTGAAGCACCTCCAACTAACTCAGTAGTTGGATATATTAAAGCTGAATCAGATTTCTCATTTGAGCCTGAGTTGAGTCTTGAAGATGATGCTAATCTCTTCACTGAGGAAGAAGAAGAATTACCTAGTGACTCCAATATTGGTTTCCTAAATTATCACGATGAACCCAGAAGTGAAGGTAATGCAGCTAAGAGATCATATGTTGTATTCACCTGGTCCAAGAATCAATCAACCCAACAAGATGATAAAGAGAAGACAGAGGGGCAACCTCAACCAGTAATTTCAATTGCTAAATGTAGGACAACTCTGCCCTTCCAACCAAAGGACCTGGTGACTGCTAGAAAGGTAAGTACCTCAAATACCCCTATGCCTTCTACTTCAAATTTGCAGTCCAGTCCTCCCCCTTCCAAAAATCAAAAGGATGAATTCCCATCCTCTGCTCCTAGCTCATTCCAGGCATTTGACATAATTGACCATATAAAGAAAACCAAAATTTAAATGTCTGAATTTGAATTTTTGCAGTCCCATCTTAAGCAATTAGACAAACTAGTTCAATGTGTTAAAATTTAGGTTGTCCCTATAGAATAAGTAATTTCCAAAGTGACACATGATCCCCCCAGGAATGCACCCACTAGGAACAATCTTATCATTACCCCTCCTGCTGCTCCTAGTAGGACTAAACCCTTTTATGTCTCATTGATGATAGATGGACATCAGTTGAATAATTGCATCATTAATTTTGGAGATTTAGATAATGTCATGCCTTCTAAAGTGGCTGAATCCCTTGACCTCACATTGACCAAGATGTTTAGTATATGATTCTCCATGGAGAATAAGCAAGTACCTCTGCTGGGACAAATTAAGGATGCCCAATTTGCATTTACAGCATTCCCAGACAAAAGAATCAAGATGACTGTCTTGGTAGCCGACATCCCAACATCATATGGCATCCTTCTTGGGCAAAATTTATACAAAGATGTCAGTGGTGAATTGAGCATGGACTTATCTGAGGCATGGATTCCAGTCAAAGGTGTTATGAAGAGGCTACTCCCTGAGAAGGAAGTGAAATACGTGGTTACCTAGACCTCAGCACCTGAAGCTCAAATTATGTTTGAGCCTTCAGGCATGGGTAACTACTTTCTATCCATAGATGAAGTTCATGAGGCATCTGATGAAGCTCCTACAGGTGACAACTTGGAAATGCATTTAACTAGAATAAAAAGATAATTGGTGGAGTGTAATACTAATGTGGAAGGATTTCCACCTCCAAATGAAGAATATTTCAAAGAAAAAGTAGTGTCTAATGAGGTATGGATTCCAAAATTTGATGGCAACTTCTCCTCTACCAGTTCAAGAACTAGGGTTGTGTTGATATCTCCTCAAGGAGATATTTTTCCTTCATCCTACAAGTTGTAGTTTAGCAACACTAATAACATTGCAGAATATGAATCTCTATTGCTTGGATTGAGGGCTGTTCAAGACAAAGGCATCAAGCTCCTTCATGCCAAAGGAGACACTAAACTAGTGGTTTGTTATGTGAAAAACCTGTACCAAACCAAGAATGAGAGATTACACCACTACCGTAATCTAGTCTGAGACCAAATTGAAATATTTGATGCTTTCAACATCTCTGCCATTCCTAGAGAATTTAATGACCGAGCTAATGCATTGGTTGTTTCAACTACTCTCTTGGTCCCCCACCCAGACTTCAAAAGAGACAAGTAAATTATTGAGCTAGTCTTTAGATCAAGTGTACCTGATAATGCCAATCATTGGCAAGTGTTTAACATTGACAACCAAATCATTACCTTCCTAAAGCAAGAAGATAGCTTTAAATGACTACATTTTGAAGGTAGTGAACCTCAGAAGTGTGAACCAGCTCTTGAATCAAATATAGATGTAGGTGAGGAGTTCCTACAATTGAAAGGGAATAAGATTCCCAAAGGCCTAGTTTCCCTTGAGAAGCTATTTGATAAGCATGATAGATTCATCAAATAGCAGCAAACAGATTCAAGCTCCTCTCAAGAGTTTGATCAAGTAAATCTGGGAAGCAAGGGAGATCCCAAGATGGTTAACATTGGTAAATGTTGTACTCCTAAGGAGAGGTTCAAGTTCACTACTTTTCTCAACTAGTACATAGACGTCCTAGCATACTCCTATGATGACTTGAAGTCACTCAGGCCTGATAAAATTTGACATGACATTCCTCTCAAGGCTGATTCGACACGTTACAGGAAAAGGTCCAGGGAATATAATCTAAAAATATTAGGTACTTTTATGTCTAAAATACAAAAAATGCTAAATGCTAGGATCATTTTCCCAATCCATCATTCCACATGGATTGAAAACATAGTGCCTGTAAGGAAGAAGAATGGCAAAATTCACCTCTATGTAGATTTTAAAAATTTGAATCAGTCATCCTTGAAGGATAACTATCCTTTTCCAATCATGGATCAAGTGCTTCAGACAGTGATAGGTTTAGAGATGTTATTAATGCTAGATGGATTCTCAAGATATAATTAGGTTGAAGTTAGTGAGGTAGACTAGCATAAGACTACTTTCACCACACCTTGGGGCATGTTTGCATATAGAAAGATGCCTTTTGGCTTGATAAATGATGGCGCCACCTTCTAAAGAGAAATGGACCTTGCCTTCAAGGATGAGATGGGTAAGTTCATCATAGTTTATCTTGATGACTTGACCATCTTTTATAAGCATCACCCAGATCATGTGCACCATTTGCAACAAGTGTTGGAATGTTGCCACCAGAATGGCATTTCCTTAAACCCCAAGAAGTTAGTTTTTGGAGTAACAGAGGGGAAACTTTTTAGACACATTGTGTCCAAAGGAGGTATAAATATTGACTCAGATAGAGTCAAGTCTATCCAAGAGCTTACCTTGCCCACAAGTAAGACTGTTGTTCACTCTTTCTTTGGAAAAGTGAATTTCTTACTTAAGTTCATCCCTGAGTTTTCTAAGAAGACTAGACATATTGTAAACATGATGAAGGGAAAGGCCACCTTCAAATAGACTAAAGAAGGCAAGTCAGCATTTGAGGATATCAAGACTGCCATTGCCCATGCTCCAATTCTAGTTTATCTCGACTATAACAAAGAGTTCACCATATACAATTTAGCAATTTTGGTTCAACAGAATAAAGAAGGTATGGAATCCCCCATTTCCTTCATGAGGTATCCTCTCAAATCTCATGAGTTGAAGTAATCAAACATGGAGAAGCATGCTTATGTAGTGGTGAATGCAGTGAATCATTTTTGCTTCTACATCTTGAATTCACACACTACTGCCTTGGTTCCTGACACCACGGTCAAATCCATACTAACTTAGCAGGAGTTTGGGATGAAAAGAGGCAATTAGGTTGCAAAGATCCAAGAGTTTGATCTGGTCATCAAGCCAACAAATTTGGTGCATGAAAAGGGGCTATGCCAATTAATTTCTGATAACAAGCCAGGAGGAATAGAGCATGAAGAATCATTAGAAGAAGATACGCCAATAGTCCTCTTTGTCTCTACCATGAATGAGTGGTATTTAGGTATTTCTCATTTCCTTACTTATGGTGAGTGTCTTGCTCACCTATCTTATAAATAAAGGAGAACCATCAAGCTAAAAGCTACAAATTTTGTCCTCTGGGACAACGGCCTATACAAGAGGAGCCTTGATGGAGTGTTCCTTCACTGTGTGGACAAGGAGCAACAAAGCCAACTTTTGAAATCCTTCCATAGTTTGGCCTGTGGAGGACATTTTTTTGTGCCTATGACTGCCCATAAAATTCTATGAGCTAGGTATTACTGGCCAACTCTCTTTCAAGATGCATATAAGTGGGTTAGGGAATGTGAACTATGCCAGTAGTTTATTGGAAGACCCAAGTTAGTTGCCCTGCCTCTCAAGCTAGTGGTCATAGAGGAACCATTCTGGCAATGGGGAATTGATTTTATTGGAGCTATAAACCCATCTTCAAGTGTTGGACATGATTATGTCCTCATAGCAACATATTACTTCACCAAGTGGGTAGAAGCTATTCCAACCAAACATACTACTTTAGAAGTAGTGTGCAATTTACTCAAAGAGAACATCATTTCCAAGTTTGGGGTCCCAACCAAGATTATCACTGACAATGTAGCTTGTTTCACTTCCTAGAAGATTACTCAATTCTATTTCAACTATGGGATTAAACTCTCCCACTCTTCTAATTACTTTCCACAAGGGAGTAGACAGGCTGAATCAAGCAATAAGAACCTGGTGACTATCATCAAGAAGCTGGTGGATGACAACCAAAGGACATGGCATAAACCATTAGTTAATGCTCTATGGGCATACAAAATTACACCAAAGAGAGAAATTGGTATGTCTCCTTTCTAAATTATTTATGGTATTAATGCTAAGATACCAATCACCTTGGAATTGCTAGCATTGAAATTGGCTAAGGCAATTGAAGATCAAACATATGAAAGCTCCCTTGATAAGAGGATCATGTGCCTGACTGAGCTGGAAAAGTAGAGAACTATAGTGGTGGACTAAACTACTACCCATCAAAATCTAGTGAAGAAGGTCTTTGACCAGAAAGTAAAGAACTGTGATTTCTAGATTAGAGATCAAGTCCTGCTATGGGACAAGAGAAGAGAACCAAAGGGGATGCATGGGAAGTTTGATTCTCTTTGGAGAGGCCCATTTATTATTCATCAGCTCAATAGTGAAAATAGTTTCCTATTGAAGTATCAAGATGGCACTCTCTTCTCTCTGCCTCACAATGGGCAGCATCTGAAGCACTTCAACTCTTGAAGTATCAGATGAGTTCACTTGTACATATGTATATTTGTATAGTATTTTGTTTCTATTTCATGCTTTTAATTTTCTTTTTTTGTGGAGCCTTTCTTTTTGGGTAGCATGACTCCATAGCCCAATTACATACTTCAAGGCACTAGAGATTTTGATTTCTACTCCCCTCAGTTGTGTTCAAGTTTCCAACTGAAGGAAGTTCCCCAACTGGAGCTAGTTGTCGCTAAAAAATGTCACTCATTTTTGGGACAACCTATGGACTATTTTGGCCCTGCACAGACCAAAATTGTCTCTTCCCTTTTCAAAATTTGTCTTGAGCATTAAAATTCCTCAATTTTCAAGCTTCTAAATTTCTACAGACTTCACATTAAGAAATCTACAAACTCAACATGATCAAAACTAATAGGTTCAAAGGGTTCTGTGGCTTTAACAGATAAATTCCTTTGAAAGAGCAAGTTTTTGACACTTATACATTTTCAGGGTTGGTTTAATCAAATGATTCAAAGGAGCGCATGAAAGAAAAAGACCAAAGAGTGGAACGTGCCACGTGTCCCTTGTAGAGTTTTGTGAAAGGAAGCAAGTGGCAGCTGTGGAAGGTTTCAATATATTTTTCTCAAAGTAGTGGAACGTGCCACATGTCATCTACAAAGCTCGATAGAGGTTGCCAAGTGTCAATGGTTGCAGTATCTTCCTTTGGTTTCATTATCAAGAAAAGACTGTGGTAAGCCCCGGGTGAATTACTAAAACAAGTGGAAGCTGCCAAGTGTCGATTGGAAAGACACATTATGATTTACTTCTCAAAGCATCAAAACTTGCCATGCATCCCTCATAAACAAGTGAAACATGCCAAGTGTAATCGTCTGCATAGATCCAAATAGTCTTGAACATTTATATAGTGTTTTTAAAAGTTTAGTGGAAGCTGCCACATGTCATTTTCCATAGGACTCTCAAAGGTATCACAAGCTTCTATGAGTTAAGAGAAACATGCCACGTGTCCCATACTAACTCAGTGGAGTGGGACAAGTGTCTGCATCGACATTCTCCTTTTGAAGCTACTCAGGCAAGGAATGTTGTGGGTCCCATTTTCCATAAGTCTCTAAGAAGCAGAACGTGCCACATGTCAAAGATGCAGAGCCAAGGAAATATTTCCCTCAGATAAATTGTCTAAAGGAATTCATTCAAATAAATTGTCTGAAGGAAATAAAGAAATAATAGTCCTTTGAAAGAATTAAAGCTTGAAGGCCACCTAGAAGATCTCGAAGGGTAGGTTCCCTCATGGAGGACAATCGACACTCAGAAAATGAACTGTCTTTCAAGAATCGAAAGGGCAAGTTCCCTCTGAGAAAGATCAAGCCTCAAAGTGTAGTGAAAGCTACAGTATGTCCCTTAGAAATACAAGCAAAAGTTGCCAAGTGTCGTCTACTGAGACACAGTTTATAATATGTTTCAAAGCAATAGAACTTACCACATGTCCCATTCTAACTCAAGAGAGCGTGACAAGTGTCTACATCTGTGCTTCATGTTTCTAGCAAGTTTCAAAGCTTATTCTGATAAGATTATTTCAAAGTTGAGGATGCTGCCACATGTCCTCGCCTATGTCATAGTGGAGAGCGGCCATAAAAAGTGAGAAAGACATGAAGGAAGATGACAAGCCTATAGACGTCAAATTTAAGATGACCAACTAGCCATTATATTTCAAATGATGATGCACCTACAAACATCAAATTTGTGGCAATAAAGCATCTATCAATCTTTGCAAGCTTATACACGGACCAGAATGCATTCAAAGGCCTTAAGGCCAAGGCTGAAAGAAAGAACCCATGTGAAAATGAACCATGAAAACCAAAAAAGGGAAAAGGTAGCCTGAGGGCTCAAATCACAGTAGGAAGAGACAAAGATGGAAATATATATAGGAGTTATTTCTAGTAGGTGGAACAGTTCATCAGGTAGATATTTGGGCCTACAAACATTGAAGGCACAACCTATTTTCTCCTTAGGAGTAAAGGAAAAGTGGATAGTTGCACAGATGGCAGGTGATAGAGGCTCAAGAGAAGACATTCAAGATGAATCAACATGCCATAGTTAAGGTAGCCACCCTATTCCAGCATGGCCCTCACTGACAGAACCAAAAATGCATCCAAGGCATTAATACACAGTATGAGATGCTCCATGGGACAAAGTGCCAAGCCTTCCTTGGCCTCTATATAATGTAACCTCTTTTATCATTTTAGGGGAGATATTCCTGTTACCAGAAGCAAAACTTTGCCCAAAATGAAAGGCATCACTAAGACTTTGAGCTTAGATTGTTTATCATATTTCTTTGTTTGAATCAGAAAGTAAGTTACTTTCAGAGTTTCTGTTTTATAGCTTTTATCATTCTAGGAGATTGTTCTTATGTCTATTTCCTAAATGTATTCTTGTTTATGTAATTTAACAAGAAGAGCTAGTGGAAGTGATAAGGAAGGTGTCCTGAAGCAAGATACTTTCAGACTTTGTGCTATCATAATTGTCTTCAGTGTGTGTTTATTTTCTATTTTTGTGTAAAGGACCTTGGGATGACTTTGTGCCCCCATTGTTCTTCGTATCTCACTCTTGGGCAGTCAAGGTGGAGACTTTGTGCTACATATTATATTGTTGGTTACTTTTTACTCTGTTACCATTTACTTATTCTACCTAAAAGAACTCCTATTATCCCCTACAAGAACACTTTTGAAATAAGAGAAGTGTCTTCAGTGTTTTCACTAAGATTTTATCATCTATTTTTTAACATCATCTCTGAAAGAAGAGAGATAGATGATGTGTCCTACCCCTGAGTGTTATTTTATACTTATATATATAGTATATAGCTCCTGCATATTCATAGGGAACCTCCCCTTGATGAGAGGAGAGATTTGTCCCCTATTGATGTAGTAAACTAGCACATCTGGATGACCAATCTCCCTATGTTGTGGTTGAAGAGACCTATTTTGCTCACCAGTTAGCTGGTTGACAAAATATTCACCCAACAGAATAAATCTTGAATATAATTTTTCTTTAAACCTCTTGTATTGACTGTACCAAGTACAAACCTGTAGGTCACTTTTATTTGCCAAGAAGGGTGAAAGAGGAGTAAAATAGTTTTGGATTTAAAATGGCACTTATAGATCAAAAAAACATGGAATTAAGCTTTAAGAAGCTGAAGAGCCATCCACTAACCTTATTCCACATGGAACACTTTTCAAGGAGGCCATACAAGTGCCAAACTCTTCTTTTTATTTAATAAAATTACACTTTTTGTTAATAACCTACCACATTTTAGTTGTTTTCAGTTAATTAAGACCTTTTAGGACACATGGTACATGAAATCACATTTTATAACCTTCACACTTTCCAAAAAATCCATACAGCTCATTAAATGCATCTTTTTGACCCCTAAAATGACTAAAAGGACTAAAATACCAAATAACCAAGGCTAGTACAACATCAAGTGACATCAATTAACCTACAAAACACCTTTTGAAATCTATATTAGACTCTTAAAACACTTAAAAACCAATTTTTACCTAGGGGTGCCCCAATTTGACCTAAAAGTCAAATTTGGTCAATAATAATCTCTATAAGGAATGGGTCCAAACTAACACCTTTTCTACCACCAAGATCTTAGCCAAAACCTTTGTTGGTGATGTACTTTAATAGTAAAACCAAATTCCTAGACATTCCATCTCACAACTAGAGGATTAAGTCAATGCTCTAATTTAGAAATTACAACATGATGACCTTCCTAAAGATTACCTTAGCCATTTTATCAATGCCAAGTAACTTCCTATTGAATCTGCTCATATTTTCATCAAATAATAGAAGTATCTAGCTCAAAAAGTGGACCATAACATTAATGATGATACTCTTTTAAAACTATTTGTACTACTCTTAAACCTCCCTTTCAATACAAAGTTTGAATTTTTTCACCTAAAACTTCAGAAGAAGCCTTAGACCAAGCAAAAAGGAAAGACTTTCTTATTACTCAATTTGACACACATCAAATAACTACTAAAGCACCTTTACTATCATTTTCTCATAACATTGACTAATCCAAGCCTCTCCAACCTCAAAATGGAGAATCCAATTGAACTAATTTTAACCCAAACCACCCACACTTGAGTCTAGAATAACTTAAGCAGAAATTTCCACCCTCTAAACCCATGAACATTGATCCTTCCAAACCTCCTCCAAAATGGTGCAATCCTGATTTCTTTTTTGGTGTCATGCTACTATAGGTCATTCTCATGAGTCTTGTCATGATCTTCACCAATTTCTTCTTTCTTCCTTACTTGGTCCACATTTCAATATTGATACTCTCACAAAACAATATTACCAAGACTATCTTTAAGCTTCTCAAATTCAATCTCAAGAACCAAAATCACATCAACATAAACTACCTAATGAACAACAATAATTATCCCATACTTACACCTCATCTGTTAATGTTGTTCAAACCATAATTAATCCTTCTTCCTACACCAATAAGAAAAGGATAGCTAACATGAACAACTTTAAACATATCATTGCATCTATTGAACCTCAATCTCTTAGGTCACATGAACCTAAAGAGTACCTACTTCAAATGCCTACTTCAAAGCATATCATCCATGGTTCTCCTTTACCTCCTTATACCTCTCTTACACATCATATGTCAAATTCAACTTCCTTAAAATATAACAAACCAACACATTTACCTATTTGCAAATGCACCTACCTACCCAATGTAAATCATTCTAATGATTCAATGTTACCTCAATCCAACTCACATGTTGGGGCATTTTATGATGCCCATCCCCATGTCCCTTCAGAATTTGGGGCATATTGCGATGACCATCCCTACACCCACTTACCCATTAGGGTTTATTGTGATGCCCTCTCTTATTCTAAAATTCATATTAATAAACAAATCAAGCTTCATGAAATATTTTTAGAATTATATACTTGTATTTCACATGCTCATCTTTGATACAGATGTTAGCATAGGTCTCACTTATTTTTTTTCTCATGTTTCTTTGTGCATTATAATTTTTTTAGTTTCATTTTATCAAGTATCATTTTCACCTTTGGGTTCTTTGATTTTATTACGTATTACGTTTGGCATTTTATTTCATTTATTATCCATATATATTTATTTTATTTTTATCTTTTTATGTCATTATTTGCCTTAGTAGATTTATGATTATTTATCCCCATTATTTAGCATACCCCTAGTGGGTTTCTCTTTTGTGAGTTTGTAGTGTAAGACCATGGATATGACCTAGCCTACTCACAAAATACCATTATTTTTTATTCTTATCTCTTTTTTCTTTATTTCACATGTTTCTTTTTGGCACCCCCATGGGTTTATACCATCTTTTCATTCTTTTAAATATTTTCACATCCTTGTTCTCAAACTTTAGCTTTAACGATTTTTGGTAGATGTAATTTGCACAACCTATGTTATCATGTTTTTCTCCATTCCCCTCATTCCTATGATAAGGAATCACACTTTTCTATCATTGTATCCCTTTTTCACCCTTTGTCACATTTTTTTACAATTTGAAATAATTCAAATTGTTCCATGTGTCATTCCTCTTGATTTCCCATTCATTTCACTCCACATTGGATAAAACAAGGTCAAAGTTAAGATAACACTTTTATTTTACCTAGATTTAGGAGAATCTTAGACCCCATGCTCTTTAAATTTATCTCTCTTAGTAACCAAGTTCCTAAGTATTCAAATGAAAGTCATCTTTAGCACCCATTTTGGTTTTCTAAATCCATATGGAGGAGGAATAGAAAAATCCATCAATAAAGTTAAAATATAAATCATTTAAAATAAAAGAAAATAATATACAAAAGACAACACACAAATTTTCAAAAGTCAATATCACACAAAAGATATCATTTCCAAGCACATCTCCTATTACTAATCAAAGCTCAAAATCCATAGTTGGCCTCACATATAGCCAATGTCTATTGTGGTACGATAGACCAGTAGATTGGAATAGGAGAAATAAAAAAATCTATGGTGCTACCTAATTTTTCATGCAAGTACCCAATCTTTGCAGTTGATTGATGACTTTGTAAGGTGTCCTAAGGAACAGGGAACATGTTGTGGGAAGGTAGGTCCATTTTAATTTTCATGCATATAACATTAATGGGATGATCTATATACCACATTTGTTAACCTAATACTTGTGTGGCTAAGATAAGTTCTTCAGAGTCCTTAAGGTCAAAAGTCCTCTTGTTTTGACAAACCTAATTTTAGTGTCTTGACTTTGATAAAGAGTTACTCTACCTTAGTATTTATTTCATTCTCCCCTCCACCCATTTCATTTCCCCCCTTGACAGGAAAATTGTGATTTTAAATCTATTTCCCTTATTCTATTATTCCTTTTTATTCACCTTTTAAAAACATGGTAGAATTACTTTGTTTTAGTTTTATCTATCCTTAGAGAAAAATAACTTGTTTGAATAACTATGGATTACACCATTACACTATTTATTTAACACACAATCTCACTATCATCCAAGTCATGACATTAGGTGGTTGTGTTTTCTTACATTATATCTTAGAACAAGCACTAAATTTGAGTTTTCATCCTTTAGAGATTTTGATTTTCATTTTTACATCATGTTCTTGTTTGATTTTTGTGGACTTCACTTATCTTACATATGGCATTTGTCATTATTACATGTTTCTCTTTATGAATGTCTTCTTCATGTTTATCTCAAATCTTAACTTACATTTAATTTTCAACCATTTGTGTTTTATTTATGTTTGATTTGACATGTTTATCTTACATGAGCTTACTTTATCACATTATTACCTATCTTTATTCAATTTTTCTTGCATTGATATTTCATTTGTCATTCATGTTTTACATGCTTCCCAATATGATTAAGTATGTTTTACATTCCTTTTTTCCTTTTATATTTGACATGCTTTCTAATATGATTTACTTCATTTGACAATCATTTTTTCATTTATATTCCAATATTTTTGTCATTTATTTTCCATCCTTTTGTCATTTATTTTCCTTCAATATACAAAACCTTGCCTTAACAATCCTAATTTGCCAATTTTCCTACAATCTCTATTTATATTAACCACCATATGCCTATCTTCCAATTTTTTGATTTTTGGATATTTTTTCACTAATTTCTATAGGTTTGCCTAGTGTTTTTTACACTGGATGCCTTCCCCTCTCTTGTAGTCTATTTATTTATCTATGGCACTAAGGTAAGTAAAAGTTTGTGTTTTTCAATTATCTCATTTCATTTATCTTATTTACTGCTTACTACACTTTACCTAGCATCAATGTTGTGTGTTATCATGTATTATTTCTAAAGCACCATCCTATAATGAATTTACATGACATGTTATGAGCTTTGAGTGGGACATATGTATACAAAGAATATTTTCAAACTTTTATCATTTACTAACATTTTGTATCTTGCAGGAACCTATTAAGTCTCAATCTCTCTAAGTACACACCTTAAGGGGTGCACTAGGAAAGGGGTGGAAAAATCATTGGTGCTTCATAAGATTCATATCCCTTTTTTCACTTAAAATTTACACACTTGTCTCCTAAAACCATTTAACCTAAGCTTATTCTTATTAGTTGTACCCATTTTAATCATTTGTCATACTTTATCCTCTCATTATTTGCTTTATCTCCATTTGACCAATCAGTTGTACTAGGTTGATTGGATCGACCCTATACTATTTTAGGGTATTTTTCACTTTGGATCTTGTTAACCTTTGGCCAACCTAGCTTGAGACCTAGTGAATTATTCCCTGAAAACATATAGGGTCGACTGGGTCGACCCCATACAATTGACATATTCATAAGGATTTAGGGTAAGATTAGCCTATATATACAAATTCATTTCCATTCATTTGATATAGAGAAGCAAAAAATAATAAGTGAAAATGAAAATTTGCTTATTGAACCTTCTACTTAAGGAATAAATGTTAGGGTTCCATACTTTATTTAAAGATACAAATCTTTTCTTGTGAGAAATTTTTTTAGATGCATAGATAACTTGTGTAGCCTAGATTTGATTTGTCTTTGTTATCCTTACGTACCAAAATAACTTTTTGTAAAATCAAATTTTCCAAGGGAGATATTGAGGCTCGATAGGTTCATCTTCAAGGTAAGTATTCCTAACATTATTTTTCCTTTTTAAGATTAGATAGATAAGGTAGTTGTGCTTCTCTTCCATGCATTAATATTCATTATACATTGACATGAGTATATGTCTTCTATGCATGTTTAGTTTAGTTTATTTTTTTTATAACCCCCACTTTGTGCCATAAGCTCTGGTGAGCACTAGATTAGATTTACTTTCTTGTTATTGGATTTAAGTGAAGTATCAAACCTAGGACTCTTTTGGGGTTATTACATGATTTTGTTAGACTGTAGACTTTGGAACCTTCCTATCATAGTGTATTATGATAAATGATCCCCTAATTAGATCTAATAGATCCCCATATTGGTCATGCTCTCATTTAAAAAATGTATTCACAATCTGAAGTGTAGGTATGCTTTATCTTCTCTGATCTAGGATTGACTTATAGACATGATGCATTTTTTATTACATACAAGTTGATCTTAGTATCACACTTATTTTCCTACTTAAATTTGTGTCTATAGAGAAAAAGTATCCCTTGTATATTTATGGTCACTAGTTACTTAGTGTCTAATCATGTCCTTAGTGTGTCTCATATCTCCTAAGGTCTTCTCAAAAGATGCATATGTTATGATTTTTACATTACCTTTTTCACTCCGTACAATCCTAATATTTCCCCTTGAGAACTATTGTTATTTTCACTAATCACTCCCCTAAGGATTCCATTTATGAATTGCATTGTAAGACCATGGATAAGACCTAAGCTTCCTCAAAAATCACCAAATTTTCAAATTACCATTCCAAACATCCCCTTTTACCATACTTTTACATTGTTTCTACCTCATTGGTGTTCCCTTTATGAGTTGAAGTGTAAGACCATGGATAGGCCCTGGCCTTCCTCACAAGATTTTCCAATATCCAAGTCAAAATAAAATTACGTGTGAAAAATATGAGATAAGATGTGATTAATTATGAGTTACATGTCATTGACATGCTTCCCATCTTGATTTAGTATGTTTTATGCTTACTTCATTAATCTTTTCACTTTTATCTTCTTATTTTTTGATCACATGTAAGAATCCAACCCCTTTTTTTATGTTTTTCATACTTTCCAACTTGAATTAGTGTGACTAATTTATGATCAATTTTGTTAATTTCATTTCTCTTTTATACTTACCAACATGATTTAGTATTTTTTTATGTATTTAATTGGTTTTTATACCATTGTTCTTTTATGTGTTGTCCACTTTATTACATTATTTTCATACTTCCCAACATGATTTAGTATGATTTTACTTGTTTTAATTTGGTGCCAAATCTTTTTCATGGTTTAAAAAAAACTTTTTACCCTCTTGTTTACCACTCTTTGGTTTCTAATACTTAGTCATTTCTTTCTTACACATTTCTCAACATGAAATAGTGTGTAGTACATTTATTTATGATTGATTATATTTTACCAAAGTATTTTCACCTATTTATTTTTAATCATGTATGTGCACTACATAATGTTAGAAAAGAAAAGAAAACACATATATTTCCTATAAAATATACAATAAAAGAAAAATACATGTGATAGAAACAAATATATCCATGAATCCAAAACCACAACCACAATATAGACACATAAGATCAACATCCAACTATCAAAATAAGATATATCTATATATATATGATGTGTTTTTGATACAAAGTACAAAAATACATCACTCTATCTCTAAGGCTTGGATTTATCATGTCTATCTTATGGCCTAGCCACATTGCCCATAGATACTTTGGATAGTCCCCTCTGAATATTTCAATGTAAAGAGGATGTCTATGATCTCAAGCCTATCACCTGTCCCTATAGATTGGCCCCCTGGGCCTATACCTATCTTAGTTGCATCATGGTAGCCAAATGTGCAAATCTCTCTTGAGCCAAGGCCTATCAGGCCTATGCCTCTTTTAATCCCCTTTCTAGTGGATGTAGCCCATATTCATGTGCTTATAATTACCTTGTGGCCCTTCTTGCTAGTCTAAAACAACTTGCCTAAGTTAGGGCAAATGGTACCATGGGATCATCTAATATGGTAGGGTCGTATAGTGTCAGTGCCTCTTCTAGGATATCATGGAGTAATCCCCTCACTAGGGATTCCCATCTGGTCTCTTCTTCCTCTACAAGATCTATAAAATTCAAAATAGATAGATGTTAGATTACAAATATATCTCTATAGATATCTATCTACCATTTATCTATCAAATCTTATATAACTAATATTCTATTTCAAAAACTTAAGAAAATTTCAACCATTTATTACCTATCTGAATGTCACCTATCACCATCTCCCCATCTACTCAACCATTAATAATGGTCTCTCCATTGACTCATTCCTTGAGTAATTCATCTATGGGATTTATCCCAATCAATGCAAGCCTTGGGGTCACCACTTTTGCTCATTTCAAGCCTCACCTCAGTAGTGCCTCTATAAACCAGCTTTGCCCTAGGCCCATTGATGGTTCATCATATATGCCCACCCACTATGATCTCTCTCATAACTATCATCTCCATCGATGGTGTGACCAAGGTGGTTGCCTCTCCTTTTGTTGTGGTACCAACTATGGTACATGTGGTACTCCTACATCTACATCCATATCCTTTCTAGCTATTATCATGCCAAATTTGGTAGCACCATCCTCTAACTTAGCTAAATATCATGATGTGTACATAAGGATATGATATGATATCAGATCATGTGATCATCTATAGTCCTAACACATGGGGCATGACCTATGCCACCTGATCCTATCTTCATCTATTTACCCAAGGTAACTGATCATTGACCACATGGGGCAACCCAACTAGTCAATATATTAAGAATCTCTTGTATATTTAGGCACTCAAAAATATCATTGACCCCATATTATTTTACCCTCTATAAAACATCCTATATATATCATGCATCGAATAAACCCAGATGATATAACCTAGGTCGAAGAGTGCTCCTAATCTAAAATTGATTGGCATAACCATATCACATATAGTGGTACCTTACCATCTAACTTGTGACACAACACGCATGCTATCATAAGTTATATCACTTATGGATATCCATAATATAAGATATATAAATGTCAAAAAGGCTCACTGTTAGCCCTGGATATATCCTATCTGAGCAATTTTCCCATCGAGCTAATGTTCATCTCTCCTCCTACCCATTCAATATCCCCATAATCATTTTTGTCCCTCCTATAATAATTCCAAGTATAATATGGACATCTTCTAGTGTGATACATACCTCAATGGTATCCCCATCCATCACCCACCTAAAGGTATTAGTCAAGAGCTCGCAAGCTCCTAGGAACATGATTACTAGATCTACACTCGATGACACTGGACACATCTCCATGATGCCTCCTAAGCCTAGTTCAACTAACCTAGCTCAGTTCTTCACTGTAAACTAATCCAATAAATCAAGTATCCATGATGCATCCACTAATCACCAGAATCTATGGCACCCTTACAATCATCAAATAACAAAATATGTATTATAACTCTATGTCATTTATAATAAAATATAATATTTTTAAATTTTAATCAAAACAAACCTAATTTTCCTTAATCTATTCATTTTTGATCAATTTCACCTAGTCAATTAAACTAGGTCTTAAATGTACTATTTTTACTAATTTCCTACATTTTAGTACTATATTAGCACTTAGTCACATACTAAATTGACAAATAGTATTAGGTTAACCCTGTGGACTTAATCAACTAAGTTGACCCTTTCATTTTCCCCTTAGTACTAAGTCGGTAGAGTAGATTAATCAACTAAGTCAACACAAAGGTACTAAGTCATCACTTTAGCTAAACAAACTAAGTCAATCCATACTTGCTAAGTTGACAATGTTAAATCAATATTTTTAACCTACTAGGTCAACTGGGTTGACCTAGTTGGTTCAAACTGTCAACTCTTTGACATACTTACAATAAATGCCCTTGACATTTATTACTCTGATCCCTTTTAACCCATTTTCCCATTTGGACTCTAGTACCCTTAACAACTTATTGGGGTTCATTCCAATTTCTATAAATAGTCTAAATTAAAAATTTCAATAAACCACTTAATTTTCATTATAATACTAAAAATAAGTTTGAAATTCTCAATTGCCTACCTATGCTGCACCCAATATGGTTGCTAGGCATCCTCCTCATCTTAGCTATAATCTCCTCACCATATTGGATATTTTGGATTTGTTTAGGTCTCTCAGATCTCTATTTTTCTCTTCGAATAAGTCAAACAATAAGCAAATGACTTTATTTTCACCCTATTTAAAGGTACTATTCACAATTCTTTACCTTTCAAACATTTACTGCCAAATTCTTTATTTTGATCATATATTTGTTTTTACTAACTCTTTTATAACTATAAAAAGTTATGGAATAATGACATCATAGATAATACTTTCCACTACTATATGCTTATATTCCAAAAAAATCATTTTTTGCTCTTTTTTTGCACTAATCTCTACAGGTTCACCTAATGTTCCTCACATTAGACACCTTCACTTCTCTCATAGTCTCCTTATTTATCTACAGTAATAAGGTAAGTAAATATATGTGCTTTTCAATTCTATCCTTTCATTTATCTTATTTTTTCCTTACTTCATATTACTCAACATCAACATTATGTGTCATCATGTTCTATTCTTGAAGTACCATCTTGTGTTGTACTTATGTGACACGTAATGAGCTTCAAGTGGGGCATATGTATACACATAATATTTTCAAACTTTTATCAATTATTGATTCTCTCTATCTTATAATAATCCATCAATTCTTAATGTATCTGAGTGCACACCCTAAACAGTGCACTGAGAAAGGGGTGGGCAGAACATTGGTGATTTGTACGATTGTTGTCACTTTTACCAGTTATTATGTACACACTTATCTATTGAAAACCATTTACCTAATCTTATTTTTCTCTCTTGTATACTCCTCAAATAATTTCCTAACTTTCATCCCCCTTTTCTTAACTTGAAACCCCTTTAGATAGTTTATAATACTAGGTCAACTGGGTCGACCTTGTACTTTTATTAGTGAAATTCATTTAGGGTTTAGGTTGGATCTTGGCTGACCTAGCCCGTGACCTAATGAATTATTATCAATATCAATACTAGGTTGACTGGGTATACCCTATTGGCCAAAGATTTTGGAATGGCTTAGTGTTAAATCCACTTATATATACAATATCATTTTTCCATTATTTAGAGAAGAGAAGATAAAGTAAAAGTTATGATGCATCTACTTATCCACCATTTTACTTGAGGAACAAGCTTATGGTTTCATACTTTCTTTGGAGATATGAATCTTGTCTTGTAGAGAAGTCTTTTAGATGCATTGATAGGCTATGTAACCTAGAGTTGATTTATCCTTGTCATCCTTACATATCATAATAACCTCTTGCAAATCGCCTTGGCCAAGGGAGAGATTGAGGCTTGATGGGTTTGTATTTAAATGTAAGTGTTCCTAACTTTGTTCCTCATTTGTAAGAGTAGATAGATATGCATTTGTACTTCTCTTCCATGCATTAGGATTATGTATACATTGATGTGAGTGCATGTCTTCTATTCATGTTTACTTTTATTATTTATTTACCCCCACTTTATGACACAAGATCTGGTGATCACTAGAATAGAATTTACTTTACTTGTTATTAGTTTAGTGAATATGAAAACACAGGGCTTAGTTAGGGTTATTACATGATTTTGCTTGACTGGAGGCTTTGGAACCCTCCCTAGTATTATTTTTGTGATAAGAGATCCCCTAATTGGGTCTAGCAGATACACATATTGGTCATGTTCTGATTATCTAATGTATATATAGTCGTAAGTGCAAGTGTGATCTATCTTCTTCAAGCTAGGATTGATTTATAGATATGATAAATTTATGATTGTATACACATAACAACACACAAAACTAAGGCTAAAAACAAATTGTAGTATCCTAAATCATAAAATAATTGAAATTAAATGAATGAAATGGAAATAACTAAAAAATAAAAATAATGTATGCATACCTTAACTTACCTTTATTGCTAGATTGTTATCTATTGTGTTTTTTTGTTTTGATTTTGGAGGGCACAAAGACTACTTTTTAACAAACCTAATGATACAAAACTAAAGATTAGAAATTAAAAAATGTAGGAAAGCTAAGATAAATGATTTTATATGAACATGGTGTACTTGGAAATTTGGTAAGCTAGTGTGACAAGTGCTATGTTAGACCAAATGACCAAGTCAAAATTTTAGAGTAAATTGGGTAACCAAAAATCCAAGGCTACTAAAGATCTAAAAACTCAAACAAGTAAACCTTAAGTAAGAAAGGCAAACGCAGCAAGTCAAACTAAGGATAGAGGTCAAAAATGGTAATCAAACATCAATGTGAAATCAGTAATAATTGTTACTTAAACAAAGATGGGTAATTAAAAAATGGTAAAATAACATTTGTGAGTGAGAAGTAACAATCCTAACTAAATCATCAATGTTACATGAAAGTAGAAACAGACTTAGGTGTCCAAAAAAAGGGGTGATAGAATAATAAAATATGGTAAAAGAAATCAAAGTGATGATGGGATGTAAAGCAATGGTGTTAAAAATTTAATCCATATTTTCTAAAGCATATTATTTTGTTCTAAGGATAGATAAAACAAAAACAAAGTAGTGTTGGCATATTTTTAAGATGTGAAGAGGGAATAAAGAAGAGGAAAAATAGATTGAGAATCACACTTGCCTATCAAGGGGGGAAATGAAATGAGTGGAGAGGAAAATGAAGGAAAAACCAAGGTAGATTAAATTTTTATCGAAGTCAAGACACTCAAATTAAGTTTGTCAAAATAAGAGGACTTTTGACCTTAAGGACTTGGAAGAAATTATCTTAGCCACATAAATATTAGGTCAAAAAATGAAGTATGTAGATCATCCCATGAAGGCTATATGCATGAAAATTAAAATGGACCTACCTTTGCATAACTTATTCTCCATTCCTTAGGACCCCTTACAGAGTTGTTGGTCTACCAAAAAGATTGGGTACTTGCATGAGAAAGTATGTATCACCATAGAGTTTGTTGAATTCTCCTATTCCAATCTACTGGACCACCACACCCCAATGGACCTCAACTCTATCATGAGACCCACTATGGAGTTTGAGCTTAGATTAGAGATACGAGATGTGCTTGTAATCACATCTTTTGGTACACCACATGATTTTGAATTTTAAAATTTGTGTTTTTCCTTTTGTCTATAATTGCCTTTTGTTTTAAATGATTTGAATTTTAATTTTCTTGATGACTTTTTCTATTCCTCCTCCATACAGATTTAGAAGACCAAACATGGGTGCTAAAGATGAATTTCAATTGAATACTTTAGAATTGGTTGCTAAGAGAGATGTTCAGAGAGCATGGTGTCTAAGAATCTCATCAATTTAGGTGAAATAAAAGTGTTATCTTGACTTCGATCTTGTTTTATCTAATGTGGATCAAAAGTAAAGTAAATCATGAGGAATGAAACATTAATTAATTTAAATTACTTTAAATCACAAAAAAATGTGACAAAGGGTGAAAAGGGATACAATGATTGTAAAGTGTGATTATTTATCATAAAAATTAGGTAACTATAGGAAAACATGTGAACATAAGTTTTTTGTGCAAATTTTATCTATTTAAAGAAGTAAAATTCCAAAGTTGAGAACAAGGGATCAAAAAATCATAATGATTGCAAACACATTCTAGAAAAAGAACACTAATTGAAATATGGTGGTTTTATGAGTAAGTCCAAGTCCTATCCATGGTCTTACACTGTAACTCATAAAGGAGAAACCCAAAAGGGTGCAGAAGGCATATAAACAATAAATGAGAAATATGGTATTTATGAGGAAGGCTAGGTCCTATCTATGGTCTTACACTATAATTCACAAAATAAAAAATCAAGTGGGTACCAAAGAAGTATTGGAAATTAAGGAAATAAAGGAGAAAAAAAGAAATCATGAGGAATATTGGGTCTTATCCATGGGTTTACAATGTAACTTATGATAAAAGACGAAACTAAAGGACTAATAGGAAGGATTAAGGTTTGTAGAAAGAGAGAACTACTACACAGGGTGAGACCCGAGTAAGTATCCTATAAAAAGTGTATAGAAATCATGATAAGGAGAGAAAGATTTAGGCAAAATACTTCCTTAAGAATTTTGCATTGGTGGGCTCTTTGAAAATATGGCCTTTATTAGTTTGAAGGAAATATGTGCTTAGACTGAAGATGTCTTTGACTAAAAAGGCCCCCATCATTTTTGGGTGTATTTACCTTATTTGTCATGAGTGTAGTCTAGCTTAAGGACAAGATAACCAACATTAAAAGTGTGAATTTTAACTCTTTTATTATGTTGTTTGGCAATGTGGGCCTTGTATTGGTGATAACGTTACAGGGAAGAAATATGGTGTTTATCAAGGAAATCAAGAGCATGAAGGCAAGATTCATGTAATTCTTCATTCAGTATGATATCATGAAGACAGATATGGAGGGAGGGAAGCTAAAATTCTAATAGAAGGAATGATTCAGAACCATAGACTAGTGAAAATGACAATGCCCCAATGGTAGTGCATATGCTAGGGTATATTTGAAAATATCTTCATATAAATATCTAGTTTTTTCGAAAACACTTTAATTATTATAGCGCATGAACAACTTGTAGAACTGATTTCTACTTTCTATTATATTTGTTAAAGAAATATAATACAATTATACAATTACACTATACAATTAAATTAATAAAACAAATTTCTATGATTTAATAGATATAATTTATTTATAAAAACAAAAATATATACATCTTATAAAATAAAAGATATACCTATTCTGATTTCATACAATTAATGATGTGCTTCTGCCTTTCACCAATCTTTCTCAAATACAATTACAATATACAAAATTAATGTAAACAATTAACAAGAGAATAAACACATGCAAGTTACTCTTAAAAAAATTGCATGGATTTAGTTAAGGTGGACATTGACTAGAATTGTTAAAAATATTATAATTATTTATTCAATCGTAATTAAATAATAATTAATCATTCACAACTGCATGACATTCGTTTCTTCTTGGACTTAATTTTGTTGATTATTAATATATTCATTATCCCTCTTGATAATTAAGAGGGTAATTCAAAATTATTTCTTAGTTTAGAAAAATGTTCTGTTGTAAGAGATTTGTTGAAAATATCATCATTTTATTCATTTTTTGATAAAATTATAACTCAGCTTGATTATTTTACACCAAATATTAGATAAAGCGCTGACATATATTTATGTATTTCATTTTAATATGAAATAAAATTTTAAAAATATAATAAAATTATGATAAGAGCTGAAAAAAATTAAAAATATATATATAATAATAACTGAAAAAAATATTATAAAATTATACACTTATATTATACTAAGAAAATAATACAAGTTTTTTGAAGTTTAATACAAACAATTTATATACTGGAAATATAAAACACACTTGCACCTTTTAAAAAGTGTTAATATATATTAAACAAAATTAAATAACTAATTAGAAATTAAAATTATAAAATTTATTCTAAAATAATTTGCATATAATTATTTTAAAAAAACACCATAAACATTTATTTAATTTTAATTAACTAATAACTAAAATAAATTAAAAATAAAAAATAAACTGCATAACATATGTTGATCATCTCACATAACTGAATGACATGAATTACTTCCCACACTTATTTTAAATGATCACTAACTCCTTCAATTTCCAAAATCATGTTTAATACTGCTATTTGCTACTTTTGAACAACAGTAGAATTTATCTACTATCGCATCTCCCTTACATTGGAGAAGTTCACAAGTGCTTTCTGGACTTTTGATGATGAATTAATGTTGTTTACAAAATTATTGATAAGTATAAACAAATTGTTCTCAAATTTATATGGGAACAACGATGAACACATCAATACATTATACATAATAACTATAGATGTTATTTATTGTAACTGGTCGATCCCAATGACCTGCAAGGTTCTCAAATTTGGGATATATATCTTTCAATTGAAAAAACAATTGCCACATTTAAATTCAATAATATTTAAAACATAAAATTAAAAATTATTATTTTTAAATATTAATAATTTTGATAATAGAATTTAATATTTAATTTCAAAGAATATATGCATAGATTTACTAATTTACATAAAATAATAATGTATATTATCATAAATCACATTTATATTCTTTATAAAATAATATATTATTATATTTAATTAAATTTAAAATTAATTTCTTAAATATTTAAATAAATTTATTTGAAATGAAAAAAATATTTTCAAATAAAATTCTAATATAAATATTATTTGATTTTAATTATGAACCTACTTTAATGTGAAGATCCTAACTAATAATTATGATACATTTAATAAATAATATATATTACATAATAAATATATAATATTACATAATAAATATATACATAAAATAAATAAATAACTACTAAATATAGATTAACGTTTATATCTATTGGATCTTTGGAACCAATATTTAATTATGTACATTCCCTAAAAATAGAGGTGCATAAACTATCTATATGGTACCATTATTTATAGGGTTATTGATCATGTACGGAATATTCATAACGAAAAAAACATATATGACAAGGACAATAAATCTATAAATACTAGTAGATATTGGCCACAGTAAATTGAAATTTTCAGTATTAAAAGGTCACATACATTTGGTGTTTTAAAATATAAATATTATGATATTCTTCCTCACACGTTCATTATGTGAAAATATTTCAATTATTTTGGTTAAAATACAAATTATTTATGAGATTTTTATAATTATAATTTAAATATTTGAAGATGAATTTTATGACTTTTTGATTTATATATTTATGTTGATAGGTGTTATATAATGAAAGCTTTTTAGGTATGAGTAAGGTAGACTATAAAGTCTGTGAATCATTATTAATTAATGTTTTTTTATATTTGATGTCTATTTGATTATATTAGGACAATTTAGACTTCAAATTTAATATTTATTGATTTTTTTTTCATTCTTACAAAGTTATTATAAAAAATTAGTAATGTTTAAGACATATAATATATTTTTTCAAAATCAACACATTAATATAACTAGATTGAAACCTTATATTAATATTCAACAGATAATTTATATAAAATATAAGAGAGTCATTAATTAATGTAACATACAAAAAATATAAGATAATAACTACATATGTATTTAAAATATTTGTATAGATTTTACTAATAATTATAAGATAGGGAGACCCATGTAGTACATAAAAATAGATTTTTTTAATAGGTATGAGAAATGGGGAATGCAATTTATTATTTTAATTTTCATCCTCTAACTTTATTTTATTGGAGAACCCATTGGAACATGTAATGTAGTTTTATCTTACTCTTTTTTAGTCCATCCTAAGGCAAGATAATATAGGAATCATTTTTCAATTACCTACATAGCTCTCAGTCAATCAAAGATCTTGAAATACATATCGCAATAATATTATAAATTTTTAGATAAAGTTTGAAACATAAATATTGGCGTATTTCTTTAGGCCTTATTTGTAAATATTTTGTAGAAATTAATGTAGTTATGTGGTGGCCATTACTGTTTACATTCATCTATGGGTTGTTGGCATTTACCATATATAGTTTCATAGGAGCAATATGGATTTTATAGTTGGCATGTTTAAAAACA
Source organism: Torreya grandis (assembly GCA_037957365.1). Lineage (NCBI taxonomy): Eukaryota > Viridiplantae > Streptophyta > Pinopsida > Cupressales > Taxaceae > Torreya > Torreya grandis. The sequence continues at coordinate 769,919 of JARHVA010006529.1, read as the reverse complement.
TGAGGCAATATTTATGCATGACAAGAAAATCTTGGAGATTTATATCGCGTGCATAAATAATCAATTTAAAAAATAATTGTGTTAAGCTAACTAATTTTTTTTAATTTATATTCTCATCCTTAATACACTATACATGTTATTCTTCAGTGATTAACTTTCATATTGAATCATTTGATAGCGAATTTTTCTTGTAAAATGTCAACTTTGCCAATTATTTCATTGTCATATATGGCAAGTCCATCAATTTATTCCAAGATAATTAAAAAATCCAATACTATGGAAAGATAATAGTCCACATGGTGACCTCTCATAGCCTTGGAACCATGGGACTATTGGATTTCCCAAAGCCCCTATGGTCCTGGGCTCTTGGGTTGTCTTCATGTGGTGACCTTTTGGGGCCTCAGGGTTATATGACTATTAGTTTGGCCTGAATCCTTTGTGGTCGCAAGCTCCCCAGACATCACCACATGATGACCTCTTGGGGCCTTAGGGCCATGGGATTATTAGCTTGCCCTAAGTTCCCTGGGGTCCTTAAGGCCTCTGACATCACCACGTGGTGACCTCTTGAGGCCTTGTGGCCATGGGACTATTAGGTTACCCTAAGTCCTCTATGGTCCCAGGCTCCCAATATGTTTCTAGGTGACAACCTCTTGGGGCCTTGGGGCCATGATATCATTGGCTTCCCCCGATTCCAATAAAACTCTACCCTTATTTAAAGAATTTAGATCCATTATATATTGTATTTAATCCATTTTTTCCTTCATATAATATAGAAAAATAAATATTATGTCGACGTAGGGCATTTCAAATGTTATAATCTTTGGGGATGTTAAAGACAAAGACCACATTTATGACTATGTTATCCATGTCTAAAAATTTGGATAAGGTATTTATAAGCATAGTGAATCAGCCAAATTGTACAACATTTAAAAGGGATTGGAGGTTGTAGATTCACTTATGAATGAGGGTAAACATAAATAAGTGGGATACAATAGCTATTTTTCCTAGGGTTTTGAGATTTCATTTTTGTTTATAGATATGGTTTGATCTCATTATGGAGAGTGCAAGTGATATAGATAATGGAATTGTTTAGAATGTATGCCCCAAATTATTGATTGACCATGAAAATTTGACAGCCTTTGAAATTTTCATATATTATATTTCTCAAATTTTGAAGCAATCTACTCTTAACATCTAGTCATTGATGTAATAGTGTGAAATACAAATTAATATCTAATCACAAGCTATAATTATGTCTTGTTCCAAGTTAGTCATGTAATTTAACATAGAAAATATAGGGCCTATCTTAATGTTTAAGGTTGATATGTTATTTTAGTTGTGAGCCCCCATGCTCCTCATAATGTAGGACATCACCATATGGCAACATCCCGAGGCCTTAGGGACACAATGTTATTAACATGGTCAGAGCCCCCATGGTCAGGGCCATAAGACTATTAGATTACCTTGAGTCTCTCATAGTCCCAAAATCCTTAGACATCACCACGTAGTAACCTCTCAGGGTTTCGGGTCTATAAGACTATTATCTTGGGCCAAATCCCTTATGGTAATAGGATAGTGGGATGTTTCCATATGGAGACCTTTTGGGGCCTTGCAAACATGTGACTATTAGTTTATCCCAAGTCCCATGTGGTGTTGGTATCCTTTGATGTCACCACGTGGTGACCTCTCAGGTCCTCAAAATCATGGGATTATTAGGTTACCCTAAGACCTTGTAATCTTGAGCTCTTAGGACATCACCATGTGGTGACCTTTTAGGGCATCAAAATGATGGCACTATTAGATGTCAATTTATCCCTCATTAAGTTGGGTCACTAATATTATGTAATAAATACATATTTTTGTTATTTTGTCAATAGCCATAACACATGAATATTGAAAAATAACAAAAAAAATAGTGTGTTTTTAATGGATTTAAGAATTTACAAAGGGTTTTTTTATTGTCATCTCTAAACATTGTAAGAGTTGTTTGTTCTATAAATCAACACACTATATCAGCAAACTGAAGGTATGTACATTGTTATAAATCTATTTTTTTAAATAAAAGCAATGGATTTGAATCTTAAAAAATTTAAGAGGAAACTCAATGAAATATTATATAAATAAATAAATGTAAAGAGCTATGAACTAGGAAGAAAAACACAATACAATAATGTTTACCATGTTTTGGATAAACATCACCTTTTCTATAGTGTTGCATTTAACTACAATGTTGCTAATTTTCTATTTGATACATTCCACATGCTATTATATTTCTAGCATCCACCCGTATAACTAATAAATGTGATAATCAGCCATTTCTTATATCAATTGCATATTGGTGATCCAATTCTAATTAAATTATATGAAATAAAATTAGATTCTTATGTTGGGAAATAAGATAGATGATATAAAGAATTAAATAGACATGCACTGTAAGATTGAGATGAACACACAGATAAATTATTCAACACAAAATATTCTGCCTTCTCTCTTAATTAATCAACACAAACATAATACAAATATATAGGAATAATGTTTCCCATAATAAGGGATTCCCAAATCCCTATAAACTCTCAACCTTTTTACCTGTACAACAATTATATAATAATAATATAATCTATTCATAATATTGTTTATAACAATATTCTGATTAACCAAATATTAAATTACCGAATAATAATTAACCTATAACTATTTACCTCTCAGTAAATATCTCAAATTCACACTAATGTAAAATATATTTTTAACATCCCCCTTCATAGTTCTTACATGGTGCAAAAACATTCACACTCTTATCTACAGTATGCTCACCCACTATGACATGCCCTATTTGGTTCATGACCTTGATACAAAGAGAGCCTCAATCCTCCCATGGTTTTAGAGGTTTACCACAAACCTTGACATGAAAAGAATGAATGAAATTGTATGCCACCTCATACTCTTAGGTTTGCATACTATTGACGCAATCTTGCTGCACATGACCACTATTATACGGAGGAACACATCTCATAATTAATTTATGTGACTGCAATGGACGTGTCAATGAGGATCATCTCCATAAATAAGTAAGGAATTCACATGATCTCTGTAGTATCTACTTTCCTAACTGTTTCCAAAACACTATTCACCTCTTGTGGTTTTCTAGATCTCTACCATAAACCCTTTCAATATCTATGAATTGACTTACATTGGTACTTTCTATCCTTTCAAATTTTTTTCACTTCAGGGAATCATGTTTGGAATTTTAAAAAATTACATTACATGAACAAACATTATCCTTCTGTCCTTATTTTGTAAATCACATAGTGAAAATGAAAAACACACAGAAGTCACCACATCATTGGCACAACCCCATCATTAGCGACTGACGAGAGGTTGTTGAAAGACCTCCATCCTCCATGTATCCTCTAGCCTATAGTATATGAAGCTAATCACTCATTTAATATCTTGATGAAGCTTAGTTACATGTTATTTTGATTGAAATGGGGTCCCCCCACAATACTAATATGCTCACTAAATGTTAGGTACACCCAAAAATGCACCCGTAAGGTAAAAAAATTTATTTTTACAATTTTTTTAAAATTATGAAAATATAATGACACATAATTTTTGACAATGTTGACTCAAATATTGACTTGACACCTTTTATTTCATGACTCATTTTATATTTTGATAATAGACCAAAATAACTAACTATGGTACTACAAACTTTTAGACAGAGTAAAACAACTCAAATATAAACAACACTTTGTTTATATAATTGCAAAATAAAATTGTGGTTTTAACCACACTAAAATTATGACTCACTAAAATTTCAAAACAAATGATTTATATTATATAATAAAAAAAGACTCAATCTAAAAAACATAAAAGACACCTAAATATAAAATGACTTAAAAAATAACTTGACACCTATTCAATAGTAAATAGGTATTGTAATCCAATACTGAATAAAGATATGATTGATAAAAACTATAGAATTTTTTTTTAAAAACACATTCACTAAAGCAAAAGACATTATATCAAGAAAAAATTGACCTTCTAAAAATTATACGATAAGCTATTTTAGATAGTTATACACCACTTTGCATGAGAATGATGTGATCTAGGTGTGTAAACATGTGGGTTGATGGTGTCATGGTTATAGAAGTGGTTTGGAAGCTGAACCAGATCTATGTGGATGGTGTTCCTATTTAGATTTAGACTTGTATTATAGCTGGCCATAAAAAAATAAATCCATACGTAGGATGTTTTGATAATTCCATAGGTCTACGTAGATGACCAAATATTTACACATAACCTATGAATTAATCTCCTTGCCTTAGCAGTGCATCCAATCATAATTTAAAGAAGAAATACCATATGTAGATCTAATAAAAAATGTACACAGAGAATGGAGACATTGAAACATGAAGTTTGATATGAGATGTCTGTAATCACATGACTAATTGAAGATAAATAAAATTGGAATGCATACATGGGTCTATAGATGTTAAATGGTATACAATAATAGAAAAAAAACTACTTGTTTACTAGAACAGATATTGTAGAGCCAACCCAAGGACCTATAATTGATGCATGCTTAGGGGAAATGGCTTGATGACTACCCCTTATAGTCTCCTATTCTTCCATTACAGAGATTTACACTACTCTGATACCACTTTTGAGAAATAAGAGAGTTGATATAAAGGATTAAATAGACATGCATGGTAAGATTGAGATGAACACATAGACAAATTCTTCAACACAAAATATTTTGCCTTCTCTCTTAATTAATCAATACGAACATAATACAAATAGATAGGAATAATGTTTCCTATAATAAGGGATTCTCAAATCCCTATAAAATCTCAACCTCTTTACCTGTATAATAATATAATCTAATTATAATATTATTTATAACAATATTCTAATTAACCAAATATTAACTTACCAAATAATAATTAACCTAGAACTATTTACCTCTCAGTAAATACCTCAAATTCACACTAATGTAAAATCTATTCCTAACATCATATGAACTATACATATTGCATGGAATACATAACACTGAAACATATTTCCATATAATGTGATGACCTACATGCCCTACTTCTCTTGAAGATGAATTTGTTTTATGGGGAGACATATTTTATATGCATTGGCTAGCTAGATGGCTCAATATACAAATATGCAAATGGTCCTCTATAAGGAAAAACAATTACCTTAAATTTAATGAATAATTTCAAAAAAATCTAAACTAGATTTTTTGTATGATACAAGTCCTATTTGTGGCCATTATGAGCCACTATATTGCAAAAAAAATCAACAAATTATTCCATCGACATATATTTGATTGTCTAATATGTGAATATGGTTGGAGCCATATTGGATAACCATTTCACTTAAACTATAATTCAATAACTTGTATAATCTTTCTCTGTGTAGTTATTATTATGACAACATTTTCTAATTGACATATTTTTAGTTTGACATACAATGTCTACATCGATATATTGCACAATCATTTTACAATGAAACATTATGAAAAAATAAAAAATATCTATGTTTTATATAAAAAATAGGGCCAAGCCTAATACAAAACATGAGTATAATTTCAATTTGGTAGACATACATTGTAAACTAGGGAAATCCATTCAATGAAATTAAAACTAAAGGAGATGATTTTTACTTTGAGTGGATATCCATAGTATTTAATGGAGAGATTCATTGTTGGTTGGATACTAGTGCATGTATGGTGAATAGATATGTATGGGCTCTTTGTAACCCAAAAATAGTTACAACATAGACTTATTCAAAATAGATACAAACCATATTCACTATGATCCATTGAGTAGGAATAATTAACATGCAACATCTTGGAATATAAAGTAAACAAATTTGAACAAGACATTAAAAACACCTTCTCTTGCTTTCAAACAAATTAAAAAATATGTAAAAGAATAAAAAAAGAGAATATATACAAGACATTCAAGAGAACACAATCAATGCATTAAGTAAGATATCAGTAACATATTTTCATGCCTTGAACTGTATTTCATGGAACAAAGGAAGTATCACAATAAATAAATTCATAAAAGACATATAAGACACACCAAAACATTCTGGTCTGGTATGTAGCCAATTATAATTCAAATATAACATTACATGTTTTAAGCAATTAGAAAAATAAACATATGTGAAATTGAAAAAGACAAATGAAATAGCAATAAAAAAATATACGTTAGATGCAATAATTCATTGAACAAAGTGGTTATTCCTAAATTTGCATCTCTTACACACATATAGTTTAACATTCCTTTTCATATGTCAAAATGATAAAAGTTTAAGAGCATCTTGTTTCATTACAAATTTATTTTTCATGGATCACATAACTAGGATACAAAAAACAATAGGTTAGATTAAACAGGGCAATCATCAATGTGCCATCGAACACTGACATAATACAAAATGCATTTCCATGCTATACATACCAAACATCAATTTTTTTGGTTAAACTAAAGATAAAATTAGAATATAAAAAAGCATTAAAAAAATGAAGGGTTCACCCAAACATATTTATGCTTGCTTTTAAATAGTTGTGTAATAAAAAATTATATTGATCACAAAATTCCAAACGATTGGAAAAAATTATTACATACTATTAACATATTGAAATGATACATAACAAAGACTTTGTAAAGTAGTGAAACAACAAGAAAATAAGATAATGTTACCAATTAGACTATGCTACATGAATTTATAGAGTCAACATACATTCATGATATGTAAGATAAAATTATTCAAGTTGTACTAGTAGAATGCCAACAACCACTTAGAATTTTTAAAGATAATTGTACAGAGGAAATCAACTTCCCAACCCTTTTTATGGTAAGAAATATAACATAAACATAACAACTAGATTTTCATATGTTAAAAAATTTCAATGGGAATTATATCATACAAATCATGAATTTGTGTATCATATCACAAATAATTTTTTCAAGTCAATGAAAATTATAATTGACCAAGTGATGGAAATAATGTGCATTCAAATTAGAAAGGGAAATTATAAAGAATAAAGCTTACAACAAAATATGTCAAGTATAGATCAAATCTAGAAAGAACTATTTAAATCTAATATCTGATATATCAACATAAAAAAATATGAATATCACTAGATTATTTATAGAGACTATAAAAAAACACTTTTGTAATGATTCATCAATTTGGACTACCAATGTTATTTGTTACATTCTCAAGTGATAAACATTATTGGCAACCAGTAACAAATGCATTGTCTAAATTGAATAATAACCATCTAAAACAACATGAAACAAGCAAATACAACATTTGTAATATAGATGATCATTCTTGCTTAATTACAAAATATCTCTTTACATGTACATGATACTATACACTAGAATAAAGGTGATTCTGGGAATGATATACAAAGACGAATATTTTTTGGGTGATTACAATATTATTTATTGGTTAAAAAATTCTATACTGAGGGAAGTTAGAACATGCATTTTATGCTATGGTAAAATTCACACCCATTTATGGAAATGAAAAAAATTCAAACATTTTGAGCCTCATTGATAACTACATAACTTGTGATGAAAATATATTTGATCCAAATATAGAAAAACTACATGAACACCACCATACAATAAGCTATAAGAAAAACTACAATACATATTGTAGATACAATTCTCCTATTCCTCCAATGCCAAGAATAGTTATCCTTGAACCATGTACAAAGGAAAATAACTTGGCCACCAAAAGTTCAATGCATATTGATGCTATTTTGTAAAACATATGCTATGATCATTATATAACATACGACATGTTTTTAGATCAATTAAAAATATATGAATGTGAATACATAGAAGTGATACAAAGTACACTTAAATAGACAATAATTTTATTGAAATGAAATCCATCACTTGCATGAACAAATAACTTTTGAAAAAAAATGTCACACTTATGGAAAATGAATATAGATGCAAAATTTGTGCTCAATGCCTATGATGCAACATCTTATTGTACATTCTACATGACAAAAATTGATACATCAGTGATAAAAGTGTTTGATTGAATCTGTAAACAATATCAAATTACAAATATAGATGTTATCAGATGATACATATTCTTGAAAACACATTCCTTAATAGATAACAAAAATTTGATCAATAGGATACTCACATAGTTTTTTCATTGCCATTGAATAATTTCTCTAGAAAATCCATAGTCAAAAATACAAGTCCATTAAATGAGTACACATTAATTCTATATTGTTCAACAGTTTTGGCCCATGAAACTGATGAATCAAAAGATTTCATAATAAAATTTATAATAAATTACTATGTTTAATGGCCATAAGCATTGGCCCAAGTTTATCTCACTGAATTTGTTTTTGAATACAGGAAAAATTAAAAAAATCTATGCAAATCACAAACCCTATGTTATAATTTACATCAAGTACAATAATTATATTGATATTGGAAATCATTGCAGATAAAAAAATTATTACATATTCCTTACACATGAAACAAAAAAAATAAGAAGCATGTTTTTAAAACATGAAATTATACATATGATTTCTATGAAAAATATATTTTGAAAATTGAAGCCAAATATACTTATTGCATGAACTCTACCTAGGGTAACATCGATAAATTTGTTGACAAGTCTGATTTTGACAATAACAATCACCGACCAATAGATTTGAATGCCGATGACAAAAAATTTTCTAGTGAAAACTATGATCTAAAATATGTTTTAATATATTTCCAATAATTAGGTGAAAATAAATACAAATTAATCCTTTTGAAATAGGCAAAAATCAATTTATTATTAATAACAATCCTGAAAGATATAACAATGAAAAAACTAAAAAATCAATCAACACCAATTTAGTTGTTTTTAATAAGAGGGTAGACATGGGAAATACTTTCATATAAAAAAGGATATATGAGATGATAATCCATTTATATAATAAGCTCATTCATAGTGACCTAGTTAAGACAAAGGATTGATAGTAGAATACACTAAAAAATTAGCATACAATGCTGGAGGAATGCATCTCGATTCTACATTCATTTTGAGTTTTAAAAAATATGAAATTATTCAACTTACTTATGAAATGACTGACACATTATCAAAGCACTAAATACAGCTATGGCTCCTTTTCATTGATAAGATATTATGGGTAGGCTCACAGTTCTTATATTCAATAGATAAAATGATCAAATATATAATGCATATTCCTAAAATATACTTTATAAATTTGGATATGATTTTGTGTGAATACTTTTTTCAAGTGAAACATGTACATGATTCTTTCATCTTTGAATATCCAAAAATAAATGATGAACTTATTCCATATGAGTTTTTGAAAAAATATGTATATTTTTTTAAATTGTAAATAGTAATGTGCCAAAGTAATAAGGAATTTATCATAGTTATTAATCAATTTTTCATAACATTTAAAAAAACCAATGACATAGCCTATATCAATCAAAATTATTTACGATTAGCCCCCAACAATCTAGCATTACCATATATCTTTTTTTTTTAATGACAAATACTAGAATGCTATCAATTGTTATCAGAAATAATATTGATGTCCACACCATTGATTAATATGAAACTAGATACGAATGAAACCAATAATGTCATTGCGTATCTATGATCCTTCATGTCATCATCTTGAAACATAAGATGCTACTTTAAATCTATGCTATAACTTACGACATTAAATAATGGCTTGTCAATGGCTCGAATATGACGTTTAAAACCTGCACAATTCCAAATGATATAGATCTACTATGGATTAAATTCAATTATCTATGTATAGACCATTACCAATGCATAAAATTAGATCACTTTTATAATAATTACATTCAATAGGATTGGAATCCCATCTTAAGTGTTTTTAAACCTATACAAAACACATTTAAGAATAGTGCCTAAATAATTCATAAATAATTTCCAATATAACTTGCATGTGCATGAAAAATACACACATCTCAAGGGCTCACAATGGATGGTATTGTATTTGACCCATCTAAAACCAGATAGTATGGCCTAGTGTATATGACATTGTCATGTGTGATAGTAATGAATTCATTTTACTTTTTATCCCATTTAACAATGGAAAATTTTAGTGTCAATGAAAAGATAACTACAATAATATTATGTCTACAAACCAATGTAAAATAGTAACTAGGAAAAAAATATGCATGATTTAAATAATGGTATTCATATTATCATCTCATCATGGAATACAAGAATCTTACATTCACACATTCAAGATGTGCTCAGTGATCATGACATTATGTTGACAGGTATATTATGTTTGTAAGAGACACATTAAAAATATTATATCTAACAATTTACTAAAACATTTCCATTACATTTAAATGCATCATGTTCATGGAATCATGATTTGGATATAAAAATGCATTTCTATTTCAACAACAATGCAATATAGAAGGAAAAATATTGAAGAAATAAAAATAATTATTGTAAACATTATCCACCAAACAGTAATTGTTAATTTATATGTCATGTCAAATGAAATAATCTTAGATATGAAGTTGTTGTCGATGACATATTCATAGGTGCACATATTCATGTGTGTGTGAGAAAAATTGTATCAACTTATTTAAAAGTAATTTATGATGAAAGGGAACTTATTTAATTAACTATTTAAAAAAAATCTATAATGTTTATTTTATTTAAGGATGAATAGTACTTATAAATGACACGTAGGACTGACTACTAAATTTAAACCCATAAATTTTTCATTGGTGTAATGGGACAATCTGCGACTCTCATTATTCCACTAGGATATGTATTTTATTGACACAAAATCCTTCTTGGATCATAATTTTAAGATACATCAAGTTCATATTTTTTTTTAAATTCTTAAAGAATGTTATGTGATTTTTGATTGTTTTTAATAATTAAATTTAAAACAAATTTTGGCACAAATTTAGACATAATATTATAATTTAAAAATGGGAGTGTTTTATATTGTAAAAATTATGACCTTCTTTATATCACATAACAATTACATTAAAAATAAAAGGTTCTACTTAACTAGGGTCTTCAAATATAATTGGTTTGGTATGAGGTAGATATTTAGGGTATTTAATAATATTCAAAATAAAATTTCATGGTAGGTAAAATAGAATAAATATATAGGGAACATGCTATAACATTTTTGAATGTCACAAATATTACAACTATAACATTTTTTGTTGATTTTTCATGCTCTTTTGGCATGTGTGGGCCTATTTGACTTCTAGTTTTACAATCATAACTATTAACATAATTATAGCATTACATTATTTTAAAATAACAAACCGCTTAGTTAATATGTGGTTATATAATTAGTTAGATATGTTGGTATGGTTGGTAACTATTCTCAACTGATTTTGTCTTGTATATAAGCTCACTACCTTTCAATGAAATTTATCAAACCATTTAACTTTATCTTCAATTTGGTATCAGAGTGTATCAATTGCCTTGGATGTGTGTGAAGAAGTGATGGAGGATATCATTTAGAATTCAACGTGTAGGTCCTATAGGAAAAGGTTGGTGTTATCACTCATCTACACTGCATCAAATAAAATGAGAAGCGAGTAGGGTCCAAAATTGTTTTTTTTGCATAACACTACAACATTGTGTCATCGTCTCTTGTCAATTGGATGGAAGTAATGAGAAGTTTTAACTACATAGGAGTTTAAATGCTGCATGTTGAATCTTTAAATTATAGGTTGGATTTAGTGTTGTATTAAGCTTGAGGAAAATTGTAAATCCCATATGGATTATGTCATTTACACAAAAAAATAGTAATTCTAGATTATATTTTACTATGTACGAGTGTGTTGGAAGTAAATTATAATATTATTAAAATCATTGAGGTTCAAGTCCTGTATGTGATTTGGTGATCATTCAAGAAAGAAATTTGAAATAAATATAGGTACCTACTTCAATTCTATGATTGAATGAGTTTTATTGATTGTACAAGCATTTAATTTGATCTCTAAGATGCCCTTCAAAATGATGCCAACCTCTAATTTGATGAATTAATATGGAAAGACTGCTACAATATTTTTGGTTTGATGTAAAGTGTCAAGCAAGGAAGATACATGACAACCTAGAAGAAGGCTATGCTATAGATGGTGAACATGAATAAGAATGCCATCATAAGTGATCAAATCTAACTGTACAGGTTTATTGAGCTTGCCTAAATTCCACATTTCATTCTTAAAGACCTCAAAATGCTTGATATTATAAAGGTGTTGACTACCTTTGATATGGTATTTTTTGTAATAATTTTTTTTGAATGAATAAATTATTTTGTTGTCTTTTTTATTACAAATTTTTAATAACCTTACACATATAAGGGATACATAATCCATGTAAATGCCAAAGTTTCTTTTTTATAATGCCCAACTCATAAACGGGATCAATTATACACCATGGAATACAAAGAGGCACATGATTCTTAAATTCAAAGAATTATGGGGGATCATCATTGGTAGCATGCCATGTCCAACTAGAGATGATTATAAAATGAAGAATGATAATTTTAATTCCAAAGCCTTGATGTTGATTACACTCAGTATCATTAATGAGGTTCAATCACATATTCAGAATCCATCAACATTGAAGGGGCCTTGGGACATTTTGTCCACTATATAAGAGGTGAAGAATCAAACAAATATATTTCATATCTAGTCCAAAATTAATATACTCAATATGAAAGATGGTGAGAAATTTGAGTTCTTATGTAGGCTGGTAGAACTTTGCGTAGAACTAGTTGTGCTTGGTGAAAAGCTTGAGTACAAGATGTTTTTCTTGATCACTCAAAGAGATCTTCCTTATCGATTTCAGACATTCATCATAAAACTAAACATTACAAATTAAGTCATGTATTTTTAATACCTAGTGAGTATTCTCCAATAATAATAATCCATCTAGTCAGTGCAACATGAGTTTTAAAATAAAAAATTAATTTCTAAGAAGCGTGGTTAAAAGTTCCAGAAAGGACTACAAATGAAACATAAAAATTAAAATGATGGTGTCATATTTATCACACAAATACTCATGACACTAACCATTGATACTATAATTCTTTAAATTAAGGCATATCTATTCAAGATGATTCATAATAATAAAAAACACATCCTCATCATCAATGATAGAAGTAGCGAGGACATGTAGTGGAAAAAAAACAACTAGAAAAAGATGATGCATTTGAAGAGGAAGTACCAACAAAATTAGACTAAAATTCAAATAATAATGTATTTATTATATCCTAAATCTCATTACTAATGAGAAATGTTTGTTTGTTTGACTCAGGTGCATGGAAGCATATGACAGGATGCAAGGATCTCTATGATTCATTGACTAATCAACCCACTAGAGATTAGGTTCAAATCATAGATGATAAAGAGTATGTTTCATAAGGAATTAGGAATATTAAATTAATATTGATATGATACTATGTACTCTCACAAAGGTGTTATATTTCCCCAGCTTGATAAGAAATCTCTTATTTGTATGTTAGCTCTTGAATCCTAAGATTAAGGTGGTGTTATGGATAAATTATGGCAAAAAATATTATCTCATCTCATGGAAAGGTAAGGTAATTTATAGAGCATTTTTTAATGATCATTTATTTACATTAGATGTAGTTTCATCCTATGAATTTTCTCTCTCTACCTCTATGGTAGAATATACTACCCTCTAACATTATCAATATGGGAATTTTTTCACTAGCTCTTTGTGATAGGTCAAATCTAAGGTAATATTATGTGGTATACCTTATATTTAACATTATTTTACTATATATCATGGATTAATTATAGGAAAAAACATAGGGTTCCATTAGAGAAAAGTTCCTTTCATGCCAAGGATCATCTTGATGTGGTGCATATCGATATGTATGAACCCCGACTTGATACTTTTAAAGGATTCAAGTACTTATAATTATTTAATAATTATTTATCATGAAATACTTGGGAATTATTTGTAAATAATAAGAGTGAATCCTTTACTCATTTTAAGGCCTTATACTAGCTTGTTGTGACCTAGTCAAGGAGGCCTCTCCATCTCCTCCACTTAGATCGAGGGGGAATTCGTATCAAAGGATTTATTGGCATCTTTGAATCAACAAAGGATAAAACAAAACTTGATTTCTCATTATATACCCCTCAAAAATTGGAATTATAGAGTGACACAATCATTCTATCATGGATATGGCTTCTTGAATTATTTTCATTGTGAATTTAGTGGCACCATTCTAGGTAGAAGTAGTCCAAATAGTCATTTATCTTCTCAATAGGGCACCTACAAGGATCATTCAATGCAAAACACAAGAATAGGTATGGACTATTTATAAACCTTTTATCTCCCATCTAAGAGTATTTGTTTGTACATCATATATGCATGATCCAACTAGAAAAAGGAATACGATCAAACTGAATATATTCAAGTGCATCATACTGGGGTATAATAATACCTCAAAAGTATATCTTCTCATGAACCTTGAGACATGAAATATTTATGAAAATCAATATTTGGTTTGTGATTAGTCATCATTTGACTCATTTACACACAAAGAGGAGTCAAAATAAACCACCTCTCATAAGTTAATTCCATAGTTAGATGATGAGTACAATGAATCTTGTCAACAAGAAGATGAGCTGAAAGGAGAATTGTTCATTGATCTTGGAAATTTGGAATATAATTATTCATAAAATTATCAATAACATCTACATCTAAAATGAGTAGAAATAATCATCAAGGACTCACACCTAAACTCTAATACTTCATCAAGAATTTGAATAAGAAGACATGTGATAAATGTGGACAAGATCGCACTGATGACTTCATTTGTTGAAAACACTAAAAAAGAGATAATTTAAGATGTATTATGTCAAAATTAGTGGATGAAGGCCATGGATGTCAAATATGATTCCTTTATCAAAAATAGGATGTGGGAAATTATCAATCTACCTATAAGAAATAAAACCATTGGATGCAAGTGTATTTTTAAAATAAAATATAAGGTCGATGGATCTATCGACAAAAAAAATCATAACTTGTTATAAAAGGGTATGCTCAACAAGAAAGAATTAATTACAAAGAGACCTTTATACCAAATGCAAATATCAAAACCATAAGTTTTATTTGTGCACTAACAACAAAAAAAGGATGGAAGCCTCTATAGATGGATGTCAAAAGTGATTCTATGAATGGTGATGTCAAGGAAGAAGTGTACATGGCCCAAATAGAAGGATTTATTGACAAACAACATTTATAAAAGGTATGTAATCTAATCAAGTCACTTTATGGACATAATTAGGCACTAAGGGAATGGTACACTAAGATAAATGATCATGTATTGTAGCATGGATTCACTCATATCCCCTCATATTCAATTTATATATCAATAAGGTAGGCACATAGGTTATCATTATTATATTTTACGTGGATAATATTGTGATCATAAGAAGATCATATAATATTTTTGAAGAAGTGAATAATGAATTTTATAAAACCTTTGACATGTTATACTTGGGGATACTTCATTATTATCTTGGCTTGGAGATATGGAAAAATAAGAATCACTTTTTTGTCTCATAGATGAAATATGCAAAGACACTACTTGATAAACACACCATGAAAGATTATAAACCATTGTCAGATATAATGGAATATTTTTTTCATCTATCAAAATTTTAGGATTCACCTTAATTAGATGGAACTCACTAGAGTTAACTTATTGGGAGCCTCATTTACTTGACATATACTAGACTAGATATATGCTTTTATTGTCAGTTATCTTTGGAGTTTCATGCAAGATCCAATAAAGTTTAATTAGGTTTAAACACATAAATTTTTGTGATATGTCTAAGGTGTAAGAGATTATGGTCTTAAATACAAGAAGAACTCACATTTTGTCTTGCAGGGTTAAATAAAATCAGATTATGTAGGATCGGTGGATGATAGGAAATCACCTACATGATATATCTTTCATATTATATCTATACCAATTTAATGTATTAGTAAGAAGGAATATGTAATTACATTATCATCGATAGAGGTAGAATATTATGTTACATATATAGTAGTGTGTGTAACAATTTAGATATGTCACATTCTGTCTAACATGGAAATCCCTGAAGATCAGTCACCAATCATTTTCTACAATAATCATGGTGTGTTAAAGCTTGTTGAGAATCCATTATTTTATGAGAGAACCAAACACATTGAGGTATAGTTCCATTACATTTGATAACAAGCTCTGAAACCACCACATTTAGATCCAATACTGCCCAACAAATTTACATATAGATGATATACTCACTAAGTCCTTTGGAAAAGTGAAATTTGATCTGTTTTAGGGATAAATTTGTAAAATCCACTTGGTTAATATATGATTATATAGTTAGTTAGATATTTTATTATAATTGGTAATTGTTATCAACTGGTTTTATCTTATATATAAGCTCATGACTTTCAATTAAATATATTGAAACATTCATTTTTATCTTTAGTAACATGTGAGTTAGAACCATAATTTTTTTATGATTACATTTTTTATTTTTTTAATTATGACTCCGAAAAAATCACCCATTTTTCATTGCCTCTACTTTTTGAAGGATCCTTTCCTCTACTCCCTCAAGGATACATGTTTTTACCTCTTGTCACCCCCATAGAAAATTCATAACTTTGTATTAAATAATTGAAACAACATGCCAAAGGAAAAATCAAAAAAGAAAACTGGACACCTTGATAGAAATAATCCCCAATGGGAAAATACTAACATCCAAAAAAAACATGAAGTCATCTATGAAATGAAGTCCCAAAACTAAAAAAATGGTGCACTATATAAGCTACAAACTTGACCAACAAACCAGGGGAAAAGGAAATATCTACAACATATCCTCTATCCAATATTTCCCCCCTTATTTCTCATGTCATTCCAACCCCAAAGGTGTAGTTATCACCACCACCATTAAAAGCTCATGATGAATTGTAATTTAAAAACCATATATAGACAATTCCTAATTGGATTTAGAATTATTTGACTCGTGTATTCTCTTAATTCCTTCTAATGAAGTTTCAATATTGACTGTTCGTTGAGAAAAAGTTTCCCCATCATTAGATCATTCCACATAATTATCCAATGGTTGATTTGAAACATCAATTTTATCGTCTTTTACTTCAGTGAAATCTTTCCAATCTTCTACACATTGATTATGATATGTTCTTGTCCTTTTCATAATCTTTAGATTTTGGATCATAAGGATGCCAAATTTTTTGTTTATAAGTGCACCTTATATTCACCTTTGAAGGTCCTTGAACAAATGAAAAAGAATCGTGTAGATTCCCTATTTGGTGAAAAAATGACATATAAAATCTATATTTTCATAGCCCAATATTTGGCTCCCCATAGAATCTCCATATTTTAGTATTATTATTTTAGGTAATCCTTTTTCTAGATAAAAATCAACACAAATTGGATTATAAGTAAAAATACATAAACCTATTTGATATAAATCCTATTTTGATTATTTTCCTAAAGCATTCCCAATATCATTGGCTACTATCATATGCCAAAAAAGAAGAGGCAAATTTTGGAGTTGAACACACACAAGTAGTTTGGAAACAAGCAAAGTGTTAAGATAAAATGCTAGAATCCAAGTGATAATAAATAATCCCACTCTTCCACATAATCAAGTTACCTCTTCAAATATTTTTAATAATCTTCATGATTACAATTGGCATACAAAAAATTCTCTAGAGTACAAGAGAATATCACACTAATTAGACCAATTTTTATAAACTCATTGATACAACTCTTTAAAATGAAGCCAATACCCATTAAATAAACATATAATAGCCTCATATTTAAGATAATTAAAGAGTTATTTTACCTATGGATGTTTTACCTCCATTGTTGGCATAACACCCAGCCTATCAACTATGTAAGGACTTGGTTTCTCAGCAAGAAGCATTGATTGGCTGGGTGCCTTGGAGTGCACTACATCCTTGTATAAAGTAGGATTTGAAGTATAAGGTATTTTATCTCCCACTTCACCTCCACACAAATAAAACAATGAAAAAATGAGAGAATCATTGCTGATGTTATATGCATTCACTTTTACTAAATCCTCCATTTATTTTCTCTCATAAATAAGACATTGTTTATCCATAGGGATCCCTAATCTATGTTTAATCATAAATTTAATCATTGAAATAGTATCCAATGATTTTATTTATAGTGTGATTATTTTCTTATCAATAGTTTTCATAAATATTTGGAATTAAATAATACCACTCATCTTCAGCTTATAATATATTGGTTGATCTTTAACAATGGATTACTCTATTTCCAAACCATACCTTATAGGAAATTTTTGATTTAAATTTTTTTCAAACACTTTTTAGTCAACCTCTTCTTCCCTCATTTCGCATAGATACCATGATATTTATAATTAATTCATCTTAGTGGTTTGCAAAAAACTATCCAATTTTTTGAAGTAGATTATTGACCTCCAAAGCTTCTTTTTTGTGCTAGTTGGAGATAGATTCAAATCCAAAATATCTCTGTGTCATTTTATTAAAGAGATCCATATATTTTATCACTTCTTCAATTAATTGAATTTAAGTTTTTGATCCTCCCATGAGCACAAGAGGATCTGATCTAGACTATGGTATATTGTATTAAGGACTTACCAAGTACATTGTCCATAGCTTTGCAACCTACAAAGGTGTTGGTGTTATGATTTTTTTTCACATCCAACCCTACCTGGTAATTATGGAGATTAATATATGATATGCAAACAAGGTAATCCCTCTTTGGAAAGGCCATGTTTGTCATTTAAATTAATGGATGTTTTGTGTGATCCCAGGTATAAGTTGTTTAAGAAGAGTGAAAAACATTTGAGTCACAATTTTTTTCATTATGGTTCCTATTCCTCTATGGATCAAAGATTCTCTCGCCTACTTTCCCTACCTAGTGTACGCTCTTGCATAATAAATATAAACCCATCATACCATCGCTGCTACTACCTTAGAGATCATCATTCATTTTCCCTTCTACTATTATCAAATGAACCTATTAATTATATTTTGTTAGGTGTTATGCCTCTTATATGGTATGTAAAATTAATTATTAATGATCTATATGAAAAAGCATATAGTTTCTTTGATTTATTTTGGCATGGAATTGAATTAAATAGTTATTTGTATTTTCTTGCTTAGAGAGATACATTGCTCATCCCATGTACATTTTAAGAATTTCTTGTTAATATAATGCATCTTTTTTCATGAGTTATTATACACTTTATAAATGTTTTATATAATATGTTTTATGAGAAATTAATAATTTGAGAATGTATATATAATTTTGTATTTGATATATTTTGTTTTATAACTCATTATGCGTTTGATGTACTTTTTCTCATAGAAACATGGATTGAGGTGTGACTGAATTTAATATTCATATTTTAAAGTGGTAATATATATAATTTGTTCATTGAATGAGTTCATTTTATGCATGGATCATCTACATTCACATCCAATATTTCATTAAATGAAAAATAACATATTTAAAAAAAACATTTATGTCTTGTTTCATGCAAGTGTCTTGTTATAAATATAGATTTATTTATAAGTTCTAGGAGTCTTGATTTGTGCACAAATATTTATATGTTTTTTTATTCCACTTTTTAGTTCATACCTATCTTGTGTAGTTTTCACAATCTAAAAGTGAAAACATGTTTATTGTTTGTAATGTTCCATGTATAATTTGTTGTGTGTATGTTTTTTTTGGTCTAAATAAGCCTTGGAATATATGTACAAGAAGTGGTGTTATTATTATTCTCAACCATAGTATTTTAGTGATATGAGAATCAAATTCAAATGTATGTGAAGTATTTTAGAACATTAGAGCTTTCATTTGGGTCATTAAATATGTTGATTTTTTTTCACAGAAGGAATATTGTTCAAGTGTCATTTGGAGAGTTAATGATAATGTGTAGCTATTTTCTTGATAGGTATCTAGGTCATTGCACATGGAATTTTTAAAGCATTTTTTGGATTCAAAGTCCTGAAATTTATTTTGATTTTATTTAGTCAAAAGTTGGTTGGGTTCATATGTTTATGTGTTATGTTTGAAAAAGACCCATTGCTTTTAATTCCAAAGGTCATGGGAATCAATTAAATATTAATTTAATATTTCACTTGATATAGTAAGCTATGATGTGTTAACATGTAATGTGCTAAGGTGCCTTTAATTTATATTTGGAATTTGATATTTATGGCATAATAAGGCATGTTGAATGTTACTAGTGGGTGTAAATAACTTAATGTAAGTATGTGGGTCTTGCACCTATATAAGCATGCACATAAACTTATGTAAGGGTGGTTGTCTAATGAAGATAGAGTGAAGGATCTTGATGATATATCATTGTATCCTTTTTTATATAATTACACTTGCAAACATCATGAGCTAGAAAGAAAAGTTTTATGTATGTAATGTAGCAATACATCTTCTTGTGACATTGTGGTGTCAATGTTATTATTTTTCCTATTGTAATTATAGTGAGTGAAATCAATAGATATTTAAGGAATGTTGATACATTTAATTTCATGTTTCATTATGTATTATGAAGGCTACATGGTATAAGGAATTTATTAATTGAGATTCTAATGATGCCTAAATCATTTGTTATCATTATAAGGTTTTATTACTTATTATTTGATTTTACTATTTGTATTTGATAGTGTAGGTAGAAATAAATTACGAACATATTCTTGTGATATTATTTAAATTTAGTGTTGTTAAATTATAGTATTCCTCCATGATTGATAATTCACAAGTACCTTTTAATGTGGCAACTATTGGTGCCAAGTAAGCATTAAGAAAAAAATTTGGGTGTATCTTGAAGTTGTAATTATTGAGTTGCATGAATAATGAAATGGAATTGAATAGTATGATAGTTAAAAACTTAAATATAGTTCATTTTTTGGTTATTTTATCTTAGATTTTTTATGATTTTCTTAGGATAATTGTTTGTTTAGGTATTTATCATATATTAAAATCCAAAATAAAATATAATATATATTTATATTTATTTGAATTATAGATTAGGTTTTTAAATTATTTCTATATTTACATATTTAAAATAAAGGAAAGTATGTATACCCAAGGTGCAGTAATGAACTAGGTTGAACGTTGTAAAAAGATCTCAAATTTTTTGTATATGAATACCATCAAAGGTTATTAATACCTATGGAATTGTATGAATCCTTCAGATAAGCATGAATTAGATCAAATGTTTTTATCCCTCAATGTGTGTGTGTGTGTGTGTGTGTGTGTGTGTGTGTGTGTGTGTGTGTGTGTGTGTGTGTGTGTGTGTGTGTGTGTGTGTGTGTGTGTGTGTGTGTGTGTGTGTGTGTGTGTGTGTGTGTGTGTGTGTGTGTATCATGATTGTCTAAAATTAGTGAAAAGGTTGAAATGCCCATAGAAATGATGGAAATGACAAGAGGATGAGAGAATTGGGAGGAGTAGACATCCTTAATTTGGTGCTAAGGATACACATACATAAATTTAATTTATTATTTTTTAATTAAAAATATATATTTTAATTAAAAAATAATTTAAAATTTAAAATTTCCAATATAACTTGATTATGACATGTCTACTTCCCACATCGACTGATAGGAAGATGTGGGTGTTGCTTGAAAAGAAGATGTCCTTCATTGAATGTGAAGGGATTACTTCAATGAAGGTATACATTTATGATTTGTCATGCAATATTATTTTAGTTAATTTATTTAAAAAATTATATAATTAATTGATGTTCACTTAATGTTTTATCACCTAAGAAAGATGGGTCATGGAGAATTTGTGTTGATTATAGAGCACTTAAAATGATAACCATAATTATCTTCCATGGATTGATGATATTTTTTTTTTATCAACTTTAGCATTTGAATTATTTCATTACGATTTATTTGAAATCCATGCTTCACCAAGTATGAATTAATGTTGAGGAGATTTGGAAAACAACATTTAAAACAAGGCAGAGGTTGTATGAGTGGGTTGTTCTACCTTTTGGACTATGAAATTCACTTACTACCTTCATGAGGTTGATGAATGAGGTAATTATGCCATTTATTATTTCCTTTATCATTTTATATTTAGATGATGTTATTGGTTTTATCATATCTTTTGATGAGCATATTGATCATTTTAAGCTTAGTTTTTTAGGTATTGAAGGAGAATAAGTTAGTGTTGAATACGAAAAAATTGTGATTTTGATGAAAAAATAACTTGTATTCTTGGGTAATGTGATTTTAGATAGGTAATTAAGGACTAATCTAAATAAGGTAGAGGCTGTCATAAGTTTTTTAAATCCTTTCAATGTGATTGAGATAATAATATTTGTGGGTACAGTTCAATATTTGATGAATTCATCAATAACTTCTATTCGATAACAAGACCTCTACATGTTATTATAGAAGGTGGTAATATTTTTACTTGGTGTAATAAGTAATAAATTAATTTAATATGTTGAAACATAATATTATATCCATGTTCTAATTTTTTATTTTCCTAACTTGCATCTTCTATTTGTGGTGGAAATAGATGCTACGGACTATGTTATGATGATTATATTACTTCAAGGAATTAAGTCCATATTTTAAATTTTAGATTTAAATTTCAAAATAATTTATTTAATTGGTCAAGAGGTTCTTGGTGATATTTTCATAAAATTCTATTGGGGCTTGTTGTAGTCCATAAAATGATTTCACCAACTTACATATTTTTCATTCTTTGTTTTCAATTTCAAAACCTTTTGGTTGGGTCATGAATTTTTTAAATTTAAGTTCACTATTTATAAAATAAGTTTTCACTTCCATCTAATGATATTTAGATCCATTTTTTCATAATAAAGGAAAAAAAAAATCCAAATAGTAATCCATTCTGATATTGGTGCAAAGGTTATGTAGGTATTTGGATTAAGAGACAAATTAAGAGAATATAATTGACTCTATATCCTTAAGTCATGATAATTATTTTCTCATAAAGAATTAGCAGTAAATAAAGTAATTTTATTATAATTACCAAATTGCATTACATTATGTATATATTATCCAAATTATATTATAAAGGATTGTTTTTATTTAAAAAAAAAAGAAATGAAGAAAATAAAAACAAAAGAGAATCTTGGATAAAATAAAGATATTCATAAGAGAATAAAAGGAATAAAACTAATTTAAAAAAAAAAGATAAAACATAAAAATAAGAAAGGAGTCAGCTTTAAAATAAAAAGTTCCATACTTTTTAGAACAAAAAGTAGAATAAAAAAGGGATGCATATCACTGCATAAAGAAGAGAAGAGGCACAATTCTAAGGGGGAGAAAGTGTGTGGAAGTGTAGAAGCAAAGAAGGAAAGGATAAAAGTATATGAAGCAAAAATAAAGGACTTTAGAACACATTGCCAGGTAGGTAATATAATTTAATTTATATCAAATATATTATTGCTTATAAATATGAATTGTGTGTATAATAGAGAGTATCAATTTAAAATTTAGATCCAAATAGAGAAATAGAGAAAAATGACAAATTTATTCACTGGGTATATTGATCTATAAAACAAAATTTATATCAGAATTGTTATGGTTGAAACTAAATGTATAAATAAATAAAAACAAAGGATCCAAACTGAAGTAGTGAGTTGATATGATTAAAAATATATATCATTGGATAAATCAACTAATTTCCTAATCCATACTTAACCACATACTATAGTTTTCAAACAACAACTCTAGCTTCCAAATCCATCATGTTTGTGACTTTCTTATTTGAGAATACATTGAAAAACACTTAAATAAGATGAGGGATGAGTATTAGAACTCATAATGTTGTTTATGCTAGTTTGGAGGCAACTCAAGTTTCGAGTTAATACTTGAGCTCATAAAAGAAAATAACCCTACAAAAATTATTCGTAGTATTCCAAACATTAGGCATCGCTACTCGACATTGCTAAAATTGTTTGACTTTGAGCATAAGGAACTCTGGGCACCTTCATATTACCCATAAGATCAAGTAGGAGATTATCATTTCTTTCCTAGCTTCACCATCTAGATTTTTTTGTTTTCTTGTTATGATGTTTCCTAGAATTAACTGGGTACATCCAATAAAAACCTTTTTCCTCAAAATTATCTATTTTATATGTTTTAGTTATGATAACTTATTCAAACTCATTAAGAGAAAATGTGAAATAAGGAAGGCCATTGATGTTTTTAAATTGAAAAAGCCATTATAAAATTGGAGGATTAGTGGATGAAGCTAGCATGCATGAACAAGGAAAAAAATTTCTAACACAAATGGAGATAATTTCTTTGTGATTTTTTCATGTTGTGGTCCAAAATAATTACATATGTTTCTTGACCTATGTAGAAAATTATTGCCTATTGTATCATTTTTTGATGCCATGAATACTTGACTATCTGGTGAGATTTGTCTTACACTAAATATTATTGATGTTTTGTGACTCACTCAAGAAAAACCCTATGGAAGATATTTTATGAGAGATATATTTGCTTTGATGCCTCCATTGGGAACGTGATTAGGAAAACTAGTTATGTAGGAGACTACACATATTATATTTCAAAATAAAAAAAGAAAAGTAGGTTGTAGGAATAGACCCAATACAACATTATAATTGATAACGCTAGTTATGCTAATTTGGGAAGTAGTGTGAATGTTCTAGTTTTACCATTTTGTAGTGGCATCATGATAATGAGAAATATAAATAAATTAAATAAATATTGGGAAATGTCAATATTTTATAATAGTGGGATATATCCATTTCTCTTTTGGAAAGAAAATATTAAGTCCGTAGTGCCTTAGTTTCCATGTGTTACTTCCAATAAGATTGAGGATTATTTAAAGGCTTTTAAGTATGGTATTTAGTGTAATTATTAAACAAGGAAAAAATTTGTAAAATAAAAAATATATGGTCAGTTACATTATGGTCAAATTATATATGAACTAGAACAATCGGTCATTTTCATATATAAAATTTAATAGTTGAGAATTATTGTATATATGGGCCTATATCTAAAAGATTTTAACATACATATTTATGGACTTATATATAAGCCTCATATTTTATT
Organism: Torreya grandis; assembly: GCA_037957365.1. Classification (NCBI taxonomy): domain Eukaryota; kingdom Viridiplantae; phylum Streptophyta; class Pinopsida; order Cupressales; family Taxaceae; genus Torreya; species Torreya grandis. The sequence goes on along the minus strand of JARHVA010006529.1, from coordinate 744,716 downwards.
AGGCATTTTAGCTAGATTATAAAATATAGTCAACCTTTTTGATAATATATGATTGAATAATCTCACGAAAACCTCTATGGGAATACCAACAACTGTAGGTGTTATGTGTAGAAAATTTAACCTTCAAGGTTTTAATGAGGGATGGAATAAATAGAAAACCTAACGTAGTCTTTATTTTAATATGAAAAGTTACTTATTATATAATTTGTGAATCAAAACATGAGATGTGAATGTAACATTAAGCTACATTATAGAATGATTAATAAGAAATGTGTGTGTGTGTGTGTGTGTGTGTGTGTAGGGGTGTATTATTATGGTTATAATTTGATAGGTGGATTATGAACTATTTTAAAGAATTACATATAATTAAGTTAATGAATAATTGCATTCAAACCTGTGAAACGTATAACAAATGCTCGATGAGATTATCCTATGTTTCATGTGTGTTGAGTTGTGTTTTGATATATCTACACATAGATTTAATTATGCAATATAACTACATAATGTAAATGGCTATGTTAAGATGTATGGCTAAGCTTGTAGCTAGAAGTATTATTTTATCTAGTCATCAGGTGTTTGAGGGATCAAAATTGTAACCATATTTAAACAATCTTCTAGAAAATAGAGTGAGATGTTTAAATGAATGTTATAATGGATTTATAAGTTCTCTATTCTTATGAAAATGATTGATTGACTATCAGTTATATGTATTTAGTATTGAATGCATGTGTGAGTACACATTATGAGAGTGTTAATATGTATAAATGTTTGGTTATATTTAGCATATAATAGTGCATCATGATGTATATCTATAAGTTATAGTAGTATGCAGTTTAACCTTAAGGTATATTTGGGTGGTATAAACATGTACTTGATGGATTATTATATTTTTTATGGGTTATTTATTTATTATAATTATAGGAATGATAATTCATAATTATATGGTTGTGTTCATAAATAATGAACTATGGTAGTATGTTATGTCATAGAGCACTACAATATAAATGTATGTTAAACCTAGATGGTACATATTGTAATTGATATGACTAGACTCACACCTACATTGGACTAATTAAATGCATGTATGTTAGTTATTACTATGAATAATATATTTTATTATAATTAGTAGTACCTTATATATACGTGTATACAACCTTTGAGATTTTAACGAATGTTATGATAGTATATTATTATGTTCCATGGGAATTGTGACTTGATTCATTATATCTAATTACTTGAATATAAGCTTATGTTTCTATGTATTTAAGACTACTTTATATGATTGATCATGAAAAATTAGTAGTTATGTCTTAGAATACTAGACTATGGTAATATGGGTTATCATAGGTGTAGTATGTTTGGAAACTAAATCTAGTAGTTAGAATTTATAGTTTAATGCGCATTTTACCTGAGTGGTATAGATTATAGTCATTATTTTTAGTATGGAACATAAAATAATGTAAGATTCATTCCTATATTTGATGAAACAAATGTATTCTTTGGTTACTCTTATATACAACATGTTATGTGATGTGTTTTCTAGTAGGATGTAAATTATATGAATCTTATGGTTAGATTATATTTGATCAATCTACATTATTGATACTAAGTAAGGAGTGAGATGGACTTCACTTTCTTACTAGAATCAGAATGTTAGATGAAGGTAGTCCAATCATGTGATGTGTATGAATTTGATTGATTTATAGATCACTATGATTTATTATTCTTAAAATATTGGGCTAAAATATGTTTAGTGAGACATTATCATTTCATGAGTATGGTTTACAAGTTAGTATGATAACTTACAATAGAATGAGTTTTCTATGATACACTGCATGTTTAGTTTTAAAAATCATACAACACATGGGTAGTTGCTTGTCTCTCTGGATTCTTGTGCTATCACTATGTACTCATTCATGAAGGGAAGGTCATTTCCTAATGGGATTAGTGTAGGGGGTCATTGGTCTATGGTTGGTATGGAAAATCACTTGGATGATGTTCTCCCTCCCCATAACAGTACTTATTTATAGATAACACTTGAGATTGTCATAGATACTAGAGAGTCCAAAGAACTCATGCTCTTAGAAGACATGTATCTTATTTATGTACATTATATTATATTGTATTTATTTTTTTAAATATTATCATGAAGAGTTGTAATTAACTATTTACTAAGGATTGACAATAGTGACTGTGTATTGAACCAATAGTGGTTGGCTATTTGTAATTACTTTATATATTTTTATCATGATGTGTTTTCTTATGTTGATAGTGATCTAAGGTGTATGACCTGGTATTATTTTTTTGTATATTTATCCCTCTTAAAGTATGTTGTATGATCATTGATTAGATTCTCATGGTGAAATCCATTTATTGTATATATGTTAATAAAAAAACACATATTTCTAGTTGACCCTAGCAGGGTTGTTACATCATCTTAGACATAATTCTCTTCATGATCCCCAACTCTTACATTAAATAGTTGTTTTCCTCAATTGGGGAGTTCCTCAAGCTCTTGGGGTATCACCTCCCCTAATTTCCCTATTTAGGGTGCCCACCCCTCACATAGTGTATTTGAATAGATTAGTAAGGTGTGTCATGCCTTAATAGAGTAGAGGGTTGGAAGTGCATAGATAGAGCAATGGTGATTAGGGAAAAGAAGTAAAAAAATTGAGTAGAGTATTACGTGAGTAGGTAAGCAGAGGATTATAGACAAATAAAACATTAGTACTAGCCTTCATTACTCCTAGGTAATTTTTTTTAATGCCTTCCCTATATAAAATTCTAACACATTATTTCATTATATGTTTCAAATAGTCTATTACAAAAGTGTTCACGTTGAACATAAATTTCACATGAACACATAAGTTATTCACAATAATATTAATAAGGTTTCATAGCTTAGGGGTATCATATAAATTAAGTAGATTTATATAAAAATTAGGGGTAGGTTATACAACATAAGGGTAATATCAGATGCACACAAGTTATCATCAAAATATAAGAAGATATCCCACTGGGAAAACACTTTTCACACATGTCAAACATGAAGAAACCACTGTAAGTGGAGTTAAAAAAACAATAAGTCCTTAATTATGTCAATAAGGCACAATAATATATATTATAACAATAGAGGGTATAATATAACAAAAGTTAGTCCCCACATACACACACATAAACACTATCATCATAGGAAATGTTGGAACATATGGTATTAATAGAGAACAATGATTTGTACACCTGCAAATGATAGGGTATCTACATAATAAAAAATTCTAACACCCTCAAAAAGTGACCTAAAAATTAACATAGATTAATTCCAAACAATATTTGGGGATAGTAAAGCACCAACAAGCTCAAGCATGGACAATGGTTATCAAGAAGGGAAAAAATGGGATTAACAACAAAGGATATACAACCACATTAGCAAAAAAAAGATGATAGTAAATAAAAACAAACATCCTTGGATATAATGGGATTCAAAACTCAACTGAAACCAAATGTAGGTTAGGGGAAATAAGAAAAAGAGGAAAAGCTTATTCCAATCATCTACTAATGTTGAAGTTTTAAAAGACTATTGTTTCATCAACTATTGAGACAAAATATGTCACTGCCTATCATAATTATTACGAGGTAATTTGTCTAAAGGGATTATTGCGTGAATATGGAAAAGAGCAATACAAAATGGAGGTAGTTTTTGATAGCTATAATGAAATTTATTTGACCAGTAATCTATATTATCAAAGTAGGACAAAGCATATTGCAGTAAAGTACCATCTTTTTAGACAGGTGATAGATGAATGAAAAGTAGCACTTGAAAAGGATCACATAGAAGAAAATAGTGATGATATGTCAACAAAACTAGTTTTGTTAGAGAATTTAAATGGTTTGGTGGAAATTATTGGGAAGGTGGATATTGTTAGATATTTGACAACAAAGTTAATTTTGGACCCTTTTGTAGTGTGTTTTATGTCCCACTTTTACAAGGGGGTGTCGGGGGGAAATACTCCCCCACTATTGTACAGGGTGTCTAGGGGGCCTCATCCACAAAGCAAAAAGTCAATGAGTCAAAACCTTTTATCTAGGAAGACAAATTCAATCAGATTCTATTTTTTGAAGAAAAGTCCTAATAGTATTTGTCCATTCTATTTTTAGGAGGATGAATCTTAATAATTCTTTGACAATTTACATGTATTTATATTTTTGGATTCGCATGTAATCTACACAATGATTTCATATGTAATATATTCATCTTGGAATTAATAAAGATTGATATCTTGCATCATGAATGTTTCCTTGGCTTGCTAAGTTTTTATCACATAAATCTTGTGTTTTATCTCATGCATGTTGGGTATTTTTATTTATCTAATTATCTCTATTATTGAATTCTATTATTTATCTATTTCTATAGAGTGTGTAATTTCATAATAGTGGTATCAGAGAGAGGTTACTATTATTTTACAATAACCATTTTATGTATTTGGTGTTGTTTTCTATAACATCAAATGGTGAAAGTTACGAATGCAAAGTTTGAGGTGGAGAAGTTTAACGGCAAGAACAATTTTGAGTTGTGGGATCTCAAAGAACATGATGTGTTGGTGCAACATGGCTGCACAAAGACCTAGATTGAAAGGAAAAGAAACCTATGATGATGAATGATGATGATTTGGAATAACTTGATACAAAAGCTCTCAGTACAGTACGATTATGTTTAGGAGGTGAGGTTCTTTTCAACATAGCTAGATAAAAGACTAAGGCATAATTATGGACTGGATTAGAAGGCTTATAGATGATGAAATTTATAAAAAATAATATTTATTTGAAGAAGCATTTGTATACATTTTGAATGAAATAAGGTATGAAAATTGTTAATTATTTAAATATTTTCAATACTCTATTATTCTAGTTGACTAGTATTAGTGTGAAAGTGGATGAAGAAGATAAGAAAGTGACCTTGTTATGTAATTTTTTGGATTCCTAGGATCATATAATAAATTTCATTAGCTTCAGTACTACTGATGAGCCTGACTATTATTATGTTATGGGAACATTGTTGGCTAAGGAGACGAAGATAGAATGTAGTCTAAAGACTTCAGAGGAAGATCTAGGGGAAGATATAAAGAAAGAGGGAAGATCTAGAGAAAATTTATGGTTGCTAGGGGAAGATATAGAGAAATAGGGAAAATCTACAGAGGCATATTTGGATCTAAGTTAGAAGATAGGAAGAGTAAGGAAAAGTGTTGGCACTATGGTAAAGTTGGACATCTTAAGAAGGACTGCTGGAAAAGAAAAGAAGGTGTAAAGAAGAAAGAATTCACCAAGGAAGTGAATCAAGGAGAAAAAAGTGAAGGATGAGTGATGAATTTTTATTTGTTCGTAATGATTCCTCTTATCATCATGAATGGTTATTGAATTCGGGTGCTACACATCACATGTTTTTGCATAGGAGTTGGTTCTGTTCTTACCAAACCCTTGACAAAAGTTCTTTTCTTTTGGGAAATAATATTTCTTGTAAGACTGAAAAGATTGGTAGTATTAAGATAATTTTTTTTGATGGTATAGTAATGACTATAATAGAAGTAAGACATGTACTATAACGACATGTACTATAACATAAACTAAATTTGGTTTCTTTGAGTGAATTAGATTCTTGTGGAATAAGGATCTAAAAGTTGGAAACCTTTACATATTGTAAGGGAGTGTAGATATCATTAAAGTAGCTATGGTATATTAAATAATAGAATATCTTTCTCTTCTATGGAATATAATTTTGGGCCACATGAGTGAAAAAGTGTTAAAAGGTACTAAAAAATCATGAGTTACTTCTTAGTTTAAAATCTTCAGATTTGGATTTTTACAAGCATTATGTTTTAAATAAACAAAGTAGATGGAGGTTTAGTGTAGAAATTCATGTAAGTAAAGGTATTATTGTCTATATGTATTCTAATGTGTAGTGTCTAGCCCCTATAATATTGTATGGAAGATAATTGTATTTTGTTGTCTTTATTGATGATTATTCAAAAAAAGTATGGGTCTTCTATTTGAAAATAAATTCTAATTTTTTTAGTGTATTTAAACAATTTAGAGCTTTGGTTGAGGTGAAAAATGATAGGTCAATAAAATGTTTACGAACAGAGATAATGGAGGTGTGTTCACATCCTTATAGTTTCATAAATGTTTCAAAGAAGCTAGGATTGAAAGGCATAAAACCACCAGCTATACACTATAACAAAATTGGGTTTCTAAATGCATGAATATGACTCTTCTAGAGAGCAAGGATCATTCTCAATAATGCAAATTTTGACAAAGGTTTATGGGTAGAAGTAATTTGTACAACATGACATCTAGTAAATCGCTCACCATTAGTTATAATAGACCGCAAGATCCCTGAAGAGGTATGGATAGGTCATCCATGTGATTATTTTGATTTGAAAATTTTTAGTTGTGATGACTTTGCTCTTACTAATAAGAATCAATGTTCAAAGTTAGACCCAATATCCAAAAATTACATCTTTTTTGGGTATGGTGAAGGAGATGGTGTTAAGGGATATATATTGTGGGATCCTATTGCCCACAAGATCATCATTATCATAGGTGTACAATTTGATGAATCATCTTTTCTAAAATTAAATATAGAAATGAAATAAAAATAGGAACCTGAACATCAACATGTTATGGTTGAAATTGAGCCATCTTCATATTCTAAAAATGAGGAAATTTAGCCATTTTTGATGGTGAAGTTGTTGAAAATATTGAAGATTTACAACAACTTAAGGAAATACCTCAATAGTTAGAGTGGAGGTCAGAACATGATGAAACACATCCATAGCTAGTATGGATATCTACATAGGTAAGGCATCCTCCAAGTAAGTATAGTCCAAATATTACAATTTCTTTGATCTCTAGTATGAAGAACCTAGTTATTATCATGAAACATTAGAAGATAAAAAATAGTGCCTAATGGAAAAGGGTAATGCAAGAATAAATGGATGACTTAGCTAATAATAAGTCATGGGACCTAGTAGAAATTCTAAAAGGCAGAAAACCTATTGCCTGTAAATGGGTTTACAAACGAAAGATAGGTGTTTTAATGAAAAGGTTGAAAGATACAGGGCTAGATTGGTGTCTAAAGTATTTGCATAGAAATAAGGTATTGATTACCATGAAATATTTTCACCAATTATTAAATTTTTTTCAATTTGAGTTATTTTAGTATTAGTGGATTTACTTGATTTGGATTTAGAGTAGTTAGATGTTAAAACAACATTCTAGCATGGAGATTTAGAAGAGGATATATATATATATATATATATATATATATATATATATATATATATATATATATATATGGAAAAACTTGAGGGTTTTGTACAAGATAAGAAAATAAGATTTGTTTGAAAGCCCAGGAAATGATTTTATGGCCTCAAAAAATCACGCAAGAAATGGTATAATAAGTTAGATTCCTTCATGGGGAGATAGAATTTTGTTAAGAGTGAGTACAATCATTTTATTTACTTCAAGTTTTTAGGCAATGGATTATTAATTATATTGGAATTGTATGTTGATGATATGCTTGTAGCAAGTAATATGTTCACAATAAAGTATTTTTATAGAAGCTAAAATGGTGTTTGGCTTCTTTTGGCTTGAAAAAAGATGATGAGTTGGTTGGAAAGATATTATGCAAAAATTATTGTCAAGGGGGAGATTGTTAGATATGTGACAATAAACTTAAATTTTGAAACTTTTTGCAATGTGATTGATATTCCAATTTTAAAGGGGGTGTGGCCTTCCACTATTGTTGTAGGGGGTCAAGAGGATAACACCCATGAATTAAAAATACAAGGATTCAAACCCCTATTTTTAGGAAGATGGATTCCACAAGATTCTATTTTTAGAATAAAAGTCCTAATAGCATTTTTCCACTACATTTTAGGAGTAAAAATCATAACAATCCTTTGCCAATTATGAATATTCATCTTTGTGGAGTCTTCATGTAATCTACATAGCAGGTTTACATATAATATGCTCATCTTAGAATTAATAAATCTTGATATCTTGCACCATAGATGTTTCCTTACCTTTGTAATGTTTTAACACGTAAATAATATGCTTTATCTCATGCTTGTTGGGTATTTTTGTCTATTTAGTTATCTCTATTATTGTATTCTATTATTTCTTAATTGATGTAGAGTGTGTAATTTTATAACAGAGAGGGAGGAAGAGATAGGCATATCTAGGTCACAATGTTGAGCCTTGAGATTAAAATAAGAGTAATAATAAATAAAGGTATGTTGATAAGATCAAAATATTATCTAGATGAAGACTTGAGTTTCATGCAACTAAAAGAAATAAACAAAGAGTTGGAAAAAGTGAAGGTAGCAAGGAGTAAGGGAGATGGGCATACCTAAGCAATGGAAAAGCCTATATCACAACTCAAAAAACATAATTAAAATTGGTAATATGGCTCAACTAAGAACATCTTATGATACACATATCATTTCAAACCATTTATACGCTTTTAGTATCCTCATGGGATTTAATATGCCCACAATGTTGAGGTGAATATGACTCAATAATGCGCTTGGTCAAGTCTAAGTGACTCAAATTATTCTTCTGTTGGAGAAATTTATAACTTTTCCCTTTAAGGGTTAGTTTACTCATTTACAACAATGTATGTTTACTTATTAAAGGGTCAAGGTTATAAAAGTGGCTTGGAAGTATAATTTTTGGAACTATTATACCAATGTTCAATTGCTATCTCAAAAGAGCCATTCAAACCATTATAGGAATTGTTGCATGTGAGTTCAATGTCTCCATTTTCATTATTAATAATTTATGAGCTAATTGTTAGGGTGTGGAGCTAAAAGCTTCACCAAAGGAACGCATTACCAAAGTTACAGGTTTACACAGTCACCGATGTTGGTCAGGAGCGACCGACGTCGGTCAGGAGCAATTGAAGAGATGCCGACGTCGGCAGGTATCGGCTGACGTCGGTCACAAGAAAACAGGCAGGAACCGACGTCGGTTACCTGTGCGTCCAGAAAGCTATTTCTGAGGACAGAACTGAGTGTTTGCATGATGGGATTAAGTCATAGTCTTAAGTCCGCATCTCTATTATTAGTAAGACTATTTTAGAGCCCTTGTTTAAGAGGCATAACTGTTGGTTTTAAATGCATGCTCAAGTTTCCTAATTCTATATGTAGGATTAGATCTTCTTAGCTTATGGTAGTGTAGAGTTGGTATGTTGAAGAACAGTACAAAATTGTACATGTGAATCATTCCAGGTTGTTGGAGTTGATTGTACTTGAGAGAGAGAGCTCTTGAGGGAAAGAGATCTAGAGAGAGATCTGTACATCTGAGAGAGGTGTGGAAGAAATAATTTTCTTCAATTGTATTCCTTCTGTAAAGAGTTTAATCAAGTTTTCAGGGTGGTTTCTTGTATCTCTTGTTCTTTGCTATTTATCATTCTAGTTACTTATCTATCTGATTTAACTCCACTTTTATTGCTTTCATAAGTGTAATCAAATTGTTGGTTGATCCCCAACAAGTGGTATCAGAGCTCAGGTTCACTAACAGGTGGTTCAGATCTGTGTAGTGTGTATTGATTACAGGTTACTCACAGAGATTTCTGTTTGAGTGGGAGAAGCAATGGCAGAAGAAAGTAAATTGAGAATGAGAAGTTTAATGGCAAAAATTATCAAAATTGGAAAATGCAGATAGAGGATTATCTGTATCAAAAAGATCTATACTTACAGTTAGGTGGGATTGCAAAGAAGCCCACAGACATGGATAATGAAGAATGGGAAGTTCTTGATAGAAAGGCTCTGGGGTCTATAAGACTGAGTCTAGCATCTACTGTGATATCTAATTTATCACAGGCAAAGTCTACGGTAGAGTTAATGACTACTTTAGCAAATTTATACGAAAAACCCTCAGCTTCAAATAAGGTATATCTTATGAAGCAATTATTTAATTTGCATATGCAGGAAGGTGGATCTGTATCTAATCACCTAAATGATTTCCATGGAATTGTAAATCAATTAAGTTCAGTCAAAATAGTATTTGATGATGAAATTAAAGATCTTTTAATATTATGTTCTTTGCCTGAAAGCTGGCATAGCTTAGTAATGGCAGTTAGTAATACTGCATCTGCTTCAAACATTTTAAAAGTAGAGGATGTTGTTAGTGTTATCTTGAATGAGGAAATTCACAGGAAAAGCACAAAAGAGACATCAGGGAACGCTTTAAGTTTTGAGAGCAGGGAAAGGCAAAAAGAGAAGAGCAAGAGGAGATCAAGGTCTAAGTCAAAGGTGAGAGGTAGATCCAAATCCAAAAATGGCAGGAAGCCACAATGCTAAAATTGTAGAAAGATTGGGCACATAAGCAGAGATTGCTGGTCAAAGCCTAAGGAGGACAATCAACATGAAGGAAAGGAAGAAGCAAAGGTCGCAGGTATTGCACAAGATGCTTTAATATTCTCTTTGCATAATAATATATAATCTTGGGTTTTATATTCTGGTGCATCTTTTCATGCTACCCCTAATAGAGAATATTTTTGTGACTATGTCCATGGAGATTTTGGAATAGTGTATTTAGGGGATGATGAGCCTTGTAAAATTATTGGCAAAAGTAAAGTGCAGCTGAAAATACAGAATGGCAACACATGGGTGTTGAGAGATGTCATGCATGTTCCCAGCTTGAAGAGGAATTTGATTTCTGCAAGAAAGTTAGGGGAAGAGGGTTGTACAGTAACTCTCACAGCTGAATCTTGGAAGGTGACCAAGGGTGCACTTGTAATGGCCAGAGGTAAGAGAGTAGGTACTCTCTATTTATGTAACTGTGTTACTAACAATTCTCCTTCTGTATTATCTACTTCAGATGTAGATACAAAGTTGTGGCATCAAAGGCTTGGCCACATGAGTGAGAAGGGAATGACAATTCTTAAGTCAAAATGTATGTTTCCAAATTTGAAAAGCATAGATATAGATTTCTTTGAAGACTGTATTTTTGAAAAATAGAAGAGAGTGAGTTTTCTTAAAACTGGGTCAACAAAGAAGAAGCACAAATTGCAGTTTATTCACACAGACGTGTGGGGACCAGCCCAAGTTGCTTCTATTGGAGGATCTCAGTACTATGTTTCCTTCATAGATGATGCTACTAGAAAGGTATGGGTCTATTGTATTAAGAAGAAATCTGATGTTTTTGACATGTTTAAGATTTGAAAAGCTATGGTTGAGAATGAAACAGGCAAGAGATTGAAGTGCCTGAGATCTGACAATGGCAGTGAGTTCTGCAGCTATAAGTTCAACTGGTATTGTTATATGCATGGAATCCATAGGCAAAGGATGATTCCAAGGACACCTCAGCAAAATGGAGTTGCTGAAAGGATGAATAGAACAATCATGGAGCGTGTAAGATGTATGAGATTGCATGTTGGTTTGCCCTTAGAGTTTTGGACAGAAGCTGTTGACATTGCAGTGCACCTGATTAACAGAGGACCCTCTACAGCTCTGGATGGTGGAATTCCAGAAGAGGCATGGACAGGTAAAAAGGTAGATATCTCATTTCTCAAAGTTTTTGGTTGTGAAGCCTTTGTGCATGTTGATAAGGAAAATAGAAAGAAGCTGGATGCTAAGTCTATGAGGTGCACATTTATTGGCTATGGCTCTGATGACTTCAGTTTCAAATTTTGGAATCTAAGAACTAACAAGATAATCAGGAGTCATGATGTATAGTGATCAGCTGAAGAAGCTGAATCTATCTGGGTAGAGCAATGGAGAATTGGACGAGATGACAGTCCAAAATGAGCTCATAGGAAAAAGAAATAATCACTTGCAGGAAAACATAGAGATCGACGTCGGTCAGGTAGGAACTGATGTTGGCAGAAAATAAATCGATGTCGGTCATACAGAGACCGACGTCGGTCAGGTAGAACTGACGTTGGCTAGTTACAGGCCCGAAAGTGACTGAGGTCAGTCACTGTCAGAGAATTTGGGTGGACAGCATGTTGTGGATGAGTCTCAGACGCCCATCAAGAGGTCAAAAAGAGTAAGTAAACCTCCAATTCAATATTCCCCTTCATTATTCTATTTATTGCTAACTGATGGTGGAGAACCAGAGAGTTTTGAAGAAGCAATACAGGTAGAGTCCAAGGATCAGTGGGAGCTAGGCATGAAAGAGGAAATGGAGTCCTTGAGAGAGAACCAAACATGGGATTTGGTTGAATTGCCAGCAGGAAAGAGGACACTGAAGAACAGATGGACCTATAGATTGAAAGAAGGTGATAATGGAAAGATGAGATATAAGGCCAGGTTAGTAGTGAAAGGATTTGTACAAAAACCAGGAATTGACTTTGCTAAGATTTTTTCTCCTGTTGTTAAAATGACTTCTATACGGACTGTACTGTCTTTGGTTGCTATTGAGGATTTGCATCTTGAGCAGCTAGATGTTAAGACAGCATTTCTTCATGGAGATTTGGATGAATAAATATACATGGAATAGCCGAAAGGATTTGAGGTCAAAGGTAAGGAGAAGTTAGTGTGCAGATTGAAGAAAAGCTTGTATGGCCTCAAGCAAGCTCCTAGACAATGGTATCTAAAATTTGACAGGTTTATGACTGAGCATGGCTACAGTAGGTGTCAATGTGACCATTGTGTGTATTTCAAGAGATTGGATAATGGTAGATATATTATTCTGTTGTTGTATGTAGATGATATGCTGGTTGCAGGATCACACATGCAAGATATCTCTGAGCTTAAGGTGAAATTAGCTCAAACGTTTGCCATGAAGGATTTGGGAGCAGCAAAGAAAATCCTTGGCATGAGCATTAAGAGAGACAAGAAAAATCACAGGTTGATTTTGTCTCAAGAGGATTATGTGGACAAGGTGTTGAAACGGTTCAATATGCAGGATGCTAAACCGGTAAGCACACCTTTGGCTGGACATTTTAAATTGAATAAAGAACAATGTCCTAATTCACATGATGAGGTAGAGTACATGAGTAAAGTTCCATATTCTTCCGTAGTAGGGAGTTTAATGTATGCAATGGTTTGTACTAGACCAGATATTGCCCAAGCAGTGGGAGTTGTAAGTAAGTATATGGCCAATCCAGGGAAGGAACACTGAAAAGCAGTTCAGTGGATCCTTAGATATCTGAGAGGAACCAGCAGTAGGCATTTGTGCTATGGAGGTTCAGATACTTCTCTACATGGTTATGTAGATTCAGATATGGCAGGTGATTTAGATGGCAGGAGGAGCACCACAGGATATGTTTTCACTGTAGGTGGAACAGCGGTTAGCTGGATATCAAAGTTGCAGAAGGTTGTTGCCTTGTCAACTACAAAGATGATATGGATGACACGGTTCATGGAAGAGCTTGGAAAGGAGCAAGAGAGTTGCAGACTATACAGTGATAGTCAGAGTGCAATCCATTTGGCTAAGAATTCAACCTTTCATTCAAGAACAAAGCATATACAACTTAGGTACCACTTCATACGACAGGTATTGGAAGATGGTGAGTTGAAGCTGGAGAAGATCCATACAGATAAGAATCCTGCGGATATGTTAACCAAGCCGGTTACAAAGGAGAATTTGAATCTTCATTCAACTTCTATTGGTCTTCATGATTGAGTTAAAATGGAGGAGCTAGAAGATGTTGCTGTACAGGTATTGGTGCAATGGTTTATCTCCAAGTGGGAGATTGTTAGGGTGTGGAGCTAAAAGCTTCACCAAAGGAGCGCATTACCAAAGTTGCAGGTTTACACAGTCACCAGCGTCGGTCAGGAGCGACCGACGTCGATCAGGAGCAGTTGAAGAGATGCCAACGTTGGCAGGTATCGATCGATGTCGGTCATAGGCAAACAGGCAGGAACCGACGTCAGTTACTTGTGTGTCCAGAAAGCTATTTTCGAGTACAGAACTGAGTGTTTGCATGATGGGATTAAGTCATAGTCTTAAGTCCGCATCTCTATTATTAGTAAGACTATTTTAGAGCCCTTGTTTAAGAGGCATAACTGTTGGTTGTAAATGCATGCTCAAGTTTCCTAATTCTATATGTAGGATTAGATATTCTTAGCTTATGGTAGTGTAGAGTTGGTATGTTGAAGAATAGTACAGAATTGTACATGTGAATCATTCCAGGTTGTTGGAGTTGATTGTACTTGAGAGAGAGAGCTCTTGAGGGAAAGAGATCTAGAGAGAGATCTGTACATCTGAGAGAGGTGTGGAAGAAAGAAGTTTCTTCAATTGTATTCCTTCTGTAAAGAGTTTAATACAAGTTTTCAAGGTGGTTTCTTGTATCTCTTGTTCTTTGCTATTTATCATTCTAGTTACTTATCTATATGATTTAATTCCACGTTTATTGCTTTCATAAGTGTAATAAAATTGTTGGTTGATCCCCAACACTAATATTATTAGTTTAACATAATCTTCCAAATACTTCCATAGGTTAATCTCATTAAATATCTATGGTTGCATTTCTAACACTCACATTATTTTTAATAATGTTTTCCTAGAGGTCAATAAAGTTTTATTGAACTCTGATATCAATGTGTAAACCCCGACCATGCTATCCCAAAACTAACTATATGCAACTTATTTTAATTAATACTAATCATTATTACACAATGTGAATGAGCCCATTACTCAACAAACACATCCACACAATTTCATACCGATTCATAACAATAATATTATATTTTTATTTATAATTAATTATACCTAATTAATATGGATGGATAGCTGATTTGAACTTGGTATGTCTCAAACACATGCTAGGTTATGATCCTGGGACTCTTCTATTATGAGACCACAAAATATGAATCCTCATAAGTTTTTTCTTGACGAAAGTGACCAAAAAATATAGGATCATAATACCCTAGATGTTTTCCTCTTATGTGGCCATATCCACTCCCCATGTTTCCTACATATTGGCTTATGCACACTACATAAGAGAAATTCGGGCTAATGTAGTTCTCTTGGGAAACCTAGAGAGTGTATTATCCAAAACAAACATCAAATATGAAATCTTCATTAATCTAGGGTCATCTATTAAAGAGTGTATATAAAACTTCAAAAAACATAAACACGTGTGTGCGCACACACACATCAACTATATAGTCCCACTAAATCATGAAGGTATTCTTAAGGAGTCACCATATCCTACGCCATATAAAATAATAATGTATATGCAATAAAACATCAGGTTCTTTTAAAAAAAACATGTGCCCAATATTTTATGGAGTCACCATACCCCACACCATATAATATAATATTGTACATGAAATAAAACTCTGGGTGCCTTTACGACAACATGTGTCCCATTTTGTATCTCTACTCTCATTGATACTAATTATCTAGCTTCTATTTATTTAAAAAATCCCATGTTCTATGAGGATCCCAGTTGACAGACTACGGTTATTGCCCTTTTATTATTTTCACCATATAAAATATTGTATCACAATTATAGACTCCCAAAAAATTATAAACTTCGGTAAGTTTTGTCACTTCATGGCCTTGTTGATTACATTATGGTTGGGCTAAAATTTTTGTATATTTTAAAATTAAAAGCACATTAAAGTAAATGATGGTGACTATATATTGTACATAACTTTGCATAATTTTTTATCACAAATACTTTAATATTAATAAAATATATTAATTGTTACATCTCTAAAATGTATATATTTTTAAGAGTGCTCCATTTTATTTTATTAGGCACCACATTATTTATATATACTAAATGTTTTGTTACAACTATTAAAAATTTTAAATCAACTTTTGGAAATTTTCTACCCAAATAACTTACTCACTTCCAACTACGAACCCTCTTCTACTGCACAAGAGAAATTAGGACTACTGTAGTTCTCTTGGGAAACCTAGAAAGTGTATTTATCCACAATGAACATCACATATAAAATCCTCATTAAGATACGGTCACAGATTAGAGGGTATAACACTCTTAAATAGAGATACACACCACATATATAAACTCACTAAATCATGACAGGATTCTTAAGGAGTCACCATATCCTACACCATACAAATCAATAATTAGACGGAGGATATATGGTGGGGCGAAGTCCCAAGATTCGTTTCACAAGAGATAAAAAAATATATGTTGTTTTTAATCCACTCAAATGTTGACAGGTGTAGGGAGTATGAAGTTTTGATTTTAATGCAACTTCTGGTCTGTAGTTGTGTGCATATGCATGATATTGAAGTGGAGATGACGGAAGGAGATACAAGGAATGTGCTCTACCATGCCGTGGAGCAGAGATGTTAATAGTCAGCAGCGATTCATCTTGTATCTGAAATCCACAACCGTTTTTATTCGTGATAGTAGGATTATTATGGTGAATGGGCCCAGAGGTAGAAAGAAACTGATTTTAAACAGAGCAAGAGGATGAGTATTGACCGGCCCTTCTCCCAACCTTTAATGAGTTTATTGGTTGTTTTAAAGCGATTGCACCACTCGACTGCACAAGATGCTCAAAGCTTCAAATCGTTGTGATGTAGAAACAACACAACAAAGGAGAGCACATAAAACTGACATTGAAAAAAATAATTTATTGCACTGCAGAGGAATTATTTATTCCTAGAAACAAAATTGAACCATACAAGGCCACTAGTATAGTAAACAAGTCATTCCGATCATACCCATAAAAAATACAATCATAATCATTAAAACATATTTTTTAAGCTCTACAATTCAATACCTACTCTGTAGTGTAATGTTATAATTCATTTGTAAAGGAGACTTGTATTCATATAGAAATGCATAATTACATAAATTTTTGTCCCAAGTTTCCAATAGATGGTATCTGAAAAACACTACTGAAATAAACGTAATTAAATAAATATAAAACTAATTATTGGAGTGGAGCTTTCTTCATTTTTATTTTAACTTAATTGAAGCTGCCATAATTATTTAGGTAAATATAGATGATTTATAGGATTTTCAGGAGTCATATACGACCCAACATATCATACTGTAGCTTTGCCACCATACTGTTAAATTATAATCTCCCCTGTCTCTAACCGTTTGTGATCTGTCAGTTAAGTAAAATTTCACATTGATGACACCAGTTAGCTGTTAGGAGTCTCTAGTTTAGCTGAGTACGTAACCTGATTTTTAGTAATTTTAGTTTCACAGTTAATACTGAACTGTGTATTGTAATCTATATATGTTTTTGGTTAATGATAAGAAGATAGCATTGTTGTTGCTCTGTTTTTTATTTTCTGCCCCTATTTTTCATATCCGCCTCTGATCCATAAATTTTGTCATGGTATTAGAGTAGGCTTAAGCCTCTTCACAGAGTGGAGAGCAGATCGATCTAAAAGCTAGCGTCAACACTCGTTAGAGATATGAGTGAAAAGAGAATACTCTCCCTATAGACCAGTGTTGAATGTTCGTTTGGAAAGGGGTGACCAAAAGGGCTTGGAGTTTAAATGGCATCCACCAACAATTTAGGGCAAATGCAAGGGCCCATGTTAACAAGCAAAAACTATGAATTCTGGTCTATCAGAATGAAGACATTTCTGCAAGTTTAGGAATGTTGGGAAATGGTAGAGAGTGGCTTTAAAGAACCTGGTCAAACTACTCTAACAGCTATGAATAATACTTAGAAGAATGCTCTCGAAGCACAAAGGAAAAAGGAGACACATGCAAAATTATTGATCCAGAGTTTAGTGGACGATGCAATATTTCCAAAAATCACAGGCGCATCTAGTGCAAAAGAGGCTTGGGATACTCTAGCTTTGGCATACCAGGGTAATGAAAAAGTCAAAATAGTTCGACTTCAGACTCTTAGGAGAGAGTTTGAAAACTTGAAGATGAAAGAAACTGAGAATATTGATCAGTTTATGACCAAGGTGCTTGGAATTGTGAATCAACTCAAGATTTATGCTGAGGATATAAAAGATCAAAAGATTGTTGAGAAAGTGTTGCGAAGCTTAACCAAGAAATTTACCATGATTTTTATAGCCATAGAAGAGTCAAAAGATCTGTCCAAAATGGATGTTGATGAACTAATGGGTTCTCTTCTATCTCATGAATCAAGGCTCATCATGGAGGAAGAGTCCTTGGAAAATTCCTTCTAGACTTAGGTTTCCTTCAGTAGAGGTTGAGGTAGAAGAGGTAGAGGCAGAGGTTGAAGAGGATGAGGTTTTCATCATATTGAAGAGAGTTCAGAGCCTGAACAGTCAGGCCAATCAGACCAACAAGGACATTCAGATTGTTAGAGAGGGAGAGGAAGAAAATGGATAGACAAGTCCAATATTCAATGCTTCTATTGCAAGAAGTATGGACATTATGAAAGTGAATGTAGGAAGAAGCAATCAGATCAGAACAAAGGCAGAGCCATTGTCTCCAACATTGAAGAAGGGACATCTGAGGTAATGTTCCTCTCATGCCAGATTACTGAAGAAGATCACAACAAGGATCTTTGGCTGCTGGACAGTGGCTACAACAATCATATGACAGGTAACAAATATTTGTTTTCCAGCATAGACAGTTCATCCACATCAAAAATTAATCTAGGAAATGGCTCTCAAGTTCAAGCCTAGCGTAAAGGTATAGTGCCTATCCTAACTGAACAAAATGAACTGAAATCAATTCATGATGTTTTCTATGTTCCACATTTTAAGCATAATCTGATCAGTGTAGGATAGTTAATTAAAAATGGATATGATGTCAGATTCAAGGGCTCTACTTGCATCATTTTAGATAAGCCACCTAGTAGAAGACTCGTAGCTAAGGTGGAAATTACCAAAAATAGAATATTCCCTCTGAATATGAGAAGTTTCAATCAGTCACAATCATATGCACACCACATCTCAAGCACAGATGAAACTTGGTTGTGGCATTGTAGGTATGGTCATTTACCCTTTAAGAGTCTTTGTCTTTTACAAAAGCAGCCAATTGTCAGGGGATTGCCAATGATGAATGAACAGTCCAATCCATGTGAAAATTGTATTCTAGGAAAGCATCACAGGGACAACATTTTGATTGCCTCCTATAAAGCAAAAGATAATCTAGAACTAGTCCATACAGACCTCTGTGGTCCCATGCAAACCCAGTCCATTGGTGGAAGTTTTTACTTTCTAACTTTTATTGACGATTTTAGCAGGAAAGTTTGGGTCTATTTTCTCAAGAAAAAATTGGGAACTTTCACAAAGTTCAAAGAATTTAAACCTCTTGCTGAAAAGCAGAGTGGAAAATACATCAAGGTGCTCAGGTCAGATGGAGGAGGTGAATATGATTCACATGAATTTAATGGTTTTTGTAAGGAACAAGGGATCAAGAGACAGTTCACAACTAGGTACACTCCACAGTAGAATGGAGTAGCTGAAAGGAAAAATAGGACGATCATGAATATGGCTAGAAGCATGCTCAAAGCTAAGAATCTGCCTAATGATTTTTGGGCTGAAGCAGTTGCATGTTCAGTATACATATTGAAAAGATCTCCTACAATGAGTGTGAAGGACAAGGTTCCTCAAGAAGCATGGAGTGGCACTAAATCTAGTGTTTCCCATTTCAAAGTTTTTGGATGCATTGCATATGCCCATGTACCAAAGGAATTGAGAATAAACTTGATAGGAGTGAGAAGTGTATTTTTACTAGATATAGTGAACATTCCAAAGCCTATAAACTATACAATCCAATCTCCAAGAAGTTTGTGGTGAGTAGGGATGTCAAGTTCCTAGAAGATAGAACTTGGAGTGACAAAGAAAATGATCCATCAAATAGTGAACAGGAGGAAAGCTTAGGACAGCTAGCTTCTTCAATTTCACTGCCAAGATTACAAGTGCATGTACAAGAAGAACTACCAGCAAATAGTTCTTCTAGCAGTCAGACAAATTCTTCTCCAAGAAATTAGAGAACAAAGAGTTTAAGAGATATCTATGAAGTAAATAGTGACATGGATCAACAAGTTCACTTTGCCTTCTTGTCTTGTCAACCTACATATTTTGAAAATGTAGTGAAAGAAGAGCATTGGGTGCAGGCCATGAATGAAGAAATTGATGCAATTCAGAGAAATAAGACATGGGATCTTGTTGAACTTCCTGTAGATAAAACCAACATTGGTGTCAAGTGGGTTTACAAGACAAAGTTGAATAAGAAAGGACAATTAGAGAAGCATAAGGCAAGGCTTGTTGCCAAAGGTTTTTCTCAGCAGCCTGGTGTTGACTTTGGTGAAACTTTTGCTCCAGTAGCAAGATTAGATTCCATTCAAGCCGTTTTAGCCATTGCAGCCTAGAACAAATGGCCAGTGTTTCAAATGGATGTAAAGTCAACATTTCTCAATGGCATATTAGAGGAAGAGGTTTATGTCAATCAGCCACCAGGGTTTGAAATTAAAGGCCAAGAGTCCAAAGTCTACAGATAGAAAGAAGGCCTTGTATGGTCTGAAGCAAGCTCCCAGAGCTTGGTATAGTAGAATTGACTCTTACTTGATCAACAATGGGTTCAACAGGAGTAGCAATGAGCCCACTCTCTACAAAAAAATAGATCATCAAGGTAACATACTTATTGTTTGTCTTTATGTTGATGACATGATCTATACTAGAAATCTCATATTAGATGAATTTAAAATAGTCATGAAAAAAGAATTTGAGATGACTGATCTTGGTCTCATGAAGTATTTTTTGGGAATAGAAGTTGAGCAATCAACTAAAGGAATTTTTATATGTCAGCAAAAGTATGCTACAGACATCTTGAAGAGGTTTAGGATGGACAAATCTAAACCCGCATAAACACCTATTGCTATAGGAACAAAATTGAGCAAACAGGATGATGGACCAGAAGTTGATTCAACACTGTAGAAGAGATTTGTAGGCAGTCTCATGTACCTTACTGCAACAAGACCTAATTTAATGTATGCAGTTAGTTTTATTTCCAGATTTATGGAGTCTCCCAAGGAGTCTCACTGGAAAGTTGGAAAATGAATTTTGAGATATGTTTCAGGTACAATTGATTATGGATTATGGTACACACATTCTAAAGACAACACACTTACAGGATACACAGATAGTGATTTTTGCAAGCAACCTTGATGACAGGAAAAACACTTTTGGATATGCTTTTCACTTAGGGACAAATCTGATTTCATGGGCTTCCAAGAAGAAGCCCATTGTCAGCATTTCATCTGCAGAAGCCGAGTATGTAATAGCAACTACAGCAACATGCCATGCAGTTTGGCTACGAAGACTTTTGGTGGATCTTGCACATGTGGAAAATGAGCCAACTACTATCTACTGTGACAATAGCTCAGCAATAGCATTATCTAAAAACCATGTATTTCATAGGAAGAGCAAACCTATTGACACTCGCTATCATTTCATTCGCGAGCTTGTCAACAATGGTGAAATCACACTTCAGTTTTGTGGATCTAAGGATCAACTTGCAGATATCTTCACCAAACCATTGGGAAGAGTTGTGTTTGAATTTCAGAGACAGCGCTTAGGCAGCATTAGTACTGAAGAATGTAACAATTGAGATTAAGAGGGAGTGTTAAATTATAATCTCCCCTATCTCTAACTAATTGTGATCTGTCAGTTAAGTATAATTTCACATTGATGACACCAGTTAGCTGTTAGGAGTCTCTAGTTTAGCTGAGTACGTAACCTGATTTTTTCGTAATTTCAGTTTCACAGTTAATACTGAACTGTGTATTGTAATCTATATATGTTTTTGGTTAACGATAAGAAGATAGCATTGTTGTTGCTCTGTTTTTTGTTTTCTGCCCCTGTTTTTCATATCCGCTTCTGCTCCATAAATTTTGTCACATACTCCATATTTTTATTTGTCCAAATGCACCAGAGACGAGCGATTATAAAGAATCCAATAATATCATTTATAATAAATTAACAAATAATTATATCAATGTATATAAGCAGACCTGGACATTATTAAAAAATGTAACAATGGCAGCGTGAAAAATCAGAAAAAAGTACCGCACCCTAATTATGAATTGAATACGGATCCTCCCCGCCGGCTCGCGATAGAAACAAACACATTTTTCAGGTCCAATTGAAGGCATTGCAGGATATTCTATCCGAATGACATTTTAAAAATATGTTTTACATCCTGCAACCTCGCCGCACTTTCCACACTGAATACGGAGATCGAGAAAATTGAGTTTCGAAATGAAGATCTGTGGATGCTTGGACTGGGATGGATAAAAATCATTCACAAGTTTTGTTGACAAGTTCGTTCTCTATGGTGTTATGTGGCCATGTGCAAGCCAAGGAAACATCACACGTATTATTACTATGGTTATGCCACGTTTCAGCGATCTTCCTTCAACACTTGTGCTTTAGTATTAAACACGAGTGACGGAACGCTATTTTGGGTGGTTGCTGCATCCGTTTTGACCGAGCAAAGAATGAACAATGATAGATTTATGCCTTGTGTTCTGCAAAGATATGGAAAGATGAGAGAGAAAATTGAAGAATTTATGTATTTTGCGGTTGTATTTATTTTTTAATTTTTTTAATTTTTATAAAGTTTGTGTATGTATTACTTCTTCGCTTATGTTGTTATAATGTAATATGTTTATTATACGTATTAATATGAATGACATGTCACTGATAATTTTAGTTTTGTGTATGTTTAAAAACAATTTGTATTTAAATTTTATTAGGCAACATAATATATATAGATTATAATTAATTTGTTTTAATTTTTAATTTTCAATTTAATAATTATATTAATATTTTAAATTTAAAATTATATTTATGATAATAATATCAAAAATTTAAAATTTCATTTATATTGATAATTTTATATATTTTCACAATTTTTTATTCTTTATATTTTATCAAAATATATATCATAGAATATGTATATCATTTATATTTATAATTTCAGTTTATATATATAGAATGTAATTCGGTTAGGAGTTGAGTTTTTTAAATTTATGTTGATGTTATTACAAAGTATAATATAATATGTGAATTTCTATATAAACTCTTATAATATTATTTAAAAATTAATTGATTAATTTTGATACACTTTTAAGATGGTTTTTATATCAATATATTATTTATCATAACAAAAGAATCTTCCGGATATGAAACAAATCTAAAAATAATTTACCACAATATAATACATAAACATATTTTATTTATTTATTTATTTAAATTTACAAAAACCTAAACATCAGGTACCCTTATGACAACACGTCTTGCTTTGTATCTCTACTTCCATTGAGACTAATTGGATCAAACTTTTATTTATTTGAAAAAACCCACGCTCCATGAAAACTCCCGATGACATGGCTCCCTTTAGTTTTTATGACAAATGCCACATTATATGTATATTAAATGTTATTATGATTATTAAAAACTTTTAAATCAATTTCTGAAAAATTTCACCAAAAATATCTTGGTACATTCCAACCACCAACCATTTACCCTTAGATTATTGGGGCAAAAAAATTACATTCAAACTATCGCGGCCTTTTCCCAATCCTTGATTACTTTGATGTAAATATTCCAACCCTCAACCATTTGCCCTTAGATTATTAAGCCAAAAAAATTACATTCAAATCATCGCGGCCCTTTCCCAATCCATAATTACTTTGATGTAGACATTCCAACCATCAACCATTTGCCCCTAAATTATTGGGCAAAAAAAATTACATTCAAACTATCGCCGCCCTTTCCCAATCCGTGATTACTTTGATGTAGACATTGTATCAGATAAAGCATGTATTACGGTCAAGAATCTTATGGGAAAGAAAAGCCAAATAAACACGGATGAGGTTAGATTTGTTAAGGCCGCCAGACCACTCAAACTTCCTACCCCTATCGTTTAGAAATCCCAAGGATAAAATCTCGCACTGTCTTCGCCTCAAACTTAGCTTTCGGTTAAAAAGAAAAATTCAAAAATGTTATCCAAACAATTTCAGGAAGCCAAACAAAAAAAGTAATGAAAGACATGACGTTCTTGTTCATAGAAATGTCTGGTTTCTAAGCAACGGCATTTTCGAAAAGAGGGTAGAAACACCTGACGCACGCAACATGCAGATCATATACACTACAAAATACCCTCGATCCTCTGCCGTTGAGCTCGTATTATGTATTGCTGTTATGTTGTTAATGAGTTCCCTGCATGTCCAAATATGCATAGCAGAGGGGAATATGTGCAGCCATGCTAACTACACAAAAGCAAGTAAATTCGAGAGAAATTTGAATATGGTTCTTAATAATCTTGTCAACCGCATTAATTCATCATCAGACAGTGGTTTCAATACTTCTGTCTCCGGCAAAACTCCAGACACAGCTTATGGCTTTCTTCAATGTCGGGGAGACGCAACGAAGGAGATCTGCTACAGCTGTTCACAATCAGCAAATACCACTATTCGACAGGATTGTGCAAATGCCACAGGAGGTGCAGTTTTTCTTGACAATTGCTTCATGCGCTATGAGAATTATAGCTTCGTCGGAAAACTGGATACAACCCTTATGAGGATTCTCCACAATACAGGTAACGCTACAAACCCTGATGTGTATAGCGCAGCCGTTAAGGGGCTTTTCAAAAATCTGACAGAGGAAGCCTATCGATCGGCTAATCGATACTCTTCTGGAACAACATATGTTGACGTTTCGTTTCAGAGGATATTCGGTCTGGTTCAGTGCTGGAGAGACATAACTTCTATTGACAACTGCACAACTTGCTTATCAACTGCAATTGGGAGTCTGTTAGAGCTGACCGTGACGGAGGCAGGAACTTTTCTTGGAGGACAGGCTCTCTTGGGAAGTTGCTATGCTCGTTATGAATCCTACCCATTCTTTAATTCTCCGCCTCCACCCCCTCCGGCTTATCCACCACCGATTCAGCAGCCACCATTATCACCGCAAACACAGAGTAATATGCATAACATTTTTTATTTTTGTTATGTTAGATTTCGATGGATTTTTTAAATAATAATAATAATAATCCAGGTTGAGAGGGGGTTAAACCCTTTGACTTAATCCACAGAGTCTAAGCTCAAACCATTTTAATTCTGTCTTATTACAGGCAATTTCATTTTAAACAAAGAGATGTCAAAACAATTAATAATGTCACACTTTAGCATTTGACATGACTGAACACTCAAATTGATCTACTGCGCAGAAAAGTCTTCAAACAAATTAGCTATAATTTTGGGTATTCTCGGCGGCTTCCTGGTGATGTTATTAGTATGCATGTTTGCAGTTAGAAGAAAACTGAAGTCTGCACTATTTGGGAAGTCACTCGTCCTAGGAAAAGGTGTTTTTTTAGACGATCTCCTATTCAAATTGACCTTGTAAGATTTTTATAAATAGAACTCCTTTCTAATTAGGGCATTAAAATGGAATGGATAAATCCTTCTTTCGGGGTGCCAAAAATTGTTGTCCGAAATATATTTTTCAAGTTTAGGCTCGATATAAATTTCTGATTTTTCCTCTCCACATTTTATTAAACAGAAAATCGAGGCATGGATGTAGGCTCACTGATCGGCCAGGATGAACAAATAATCTTTAACTTGGAAATACTCAGGGATGCTACTAGTAATTTTCATGAAGATAACAAACTCGGAGAGGGAGGATTTGGCGCTGTATACAAGGTAACGTAGACTTAGATGATCATTTTTCTTGTTTTGGATTGTAAAACATTTTATTTTGCTTTTCATCACGGATTTGTATCTGGTTTCGTATTTAGTTAGCTAAAAAATATCTGGACTCATTTTCTGAATATATTTGTTGAATTATTTCTTGTAGTTATATCTAATCTGCACAGGACTAGCCTTTTGGGAACACTCCATAGCATGTTTGATGCGATTAAAACCTCTACTCAGTTATGGAAGGGTCATTATTTTTTTGGGTTTAACCTCATTCCATTCCACATATCCTTCGTCCGAATAGAAATAGTTGCATTCACAATATAGGGTTAAGGTTAATTTCTTTTCTTTAATGTTATCGTCAGGGTATAATGCCAGATGGAAAACAAGTAGCAGTAAAGAAGCTGTCCATACAATCCCGGCAAGGGAGAGAGGAGTTTCTAAATGAGGTTAAGCTGGTGGCCAAAATTCAACATCGGAATCTTGTGAATCTACTTGGATGTTGCACAGAGGGATCAGAACGCTTGCTTGTTTACGAGTTCTTGCTTAACGGCAGCCTTGACAAAATACTATTTCGTGAGCCTCTTGATCTATCGAGTCTATTAGTGAGTGTCAATATACAATAGTATTTGTTCTTCTGTAGGGTAATGTTTTATTTGGTATATTGCACGACTATAGATCCACATCGGAGCAAAGAGCTGGAGTGGCAGAGGCGTTTGAACATCATACGTGGAGTAGCGCGCGGGCTACTATATCTGCATGAAGATTCTCAAGTACGGATCGTTCATCGGGATATCAAAGCAAGCAACATTTTGCTGGATGAAAAAATGGAGCCAAGGATATCAGACTTTGGCTTAGCAAGATTGTTTGCTCAAGATGAGACTCATGTTAGCACTCGAATTGCAGGAACATAGTAATAATCTTAGACCAACATTCTCTCCATAAAAACATTAAGATTACTTTATTCTCTGAGCTACTAACTTTTTTCTTTCGTTAAAATTGCAGCGGCTATATGGCACCAGAGTATGCTATGCGTGGACAACTATCTGCGAAATCTGACGTCTATAGCTTCGGTGTTGTGCTTTTAGAAATTGTGTGCGGAAAAAAGAATACTGATAAAGAATTGTCCCCCGAATTTCAAAGCCTGCTAGAGATGGTAAGATAACACAATGGTCATTTTGATATAGTTTTTTCCTCCAAAGCTTATTTATATATATCTTATGAAGATGAATATGCATCGTTCTTATCCAGGTATGGATTTTTTACACGAGTGGGAAAATTCTGGATGTGATCGACAGAGCAATAATTGAAAGTTGCCCTAAAGAGCATGTCTCAAGTTGTGTTCATGTGGCTCTTTTGTGTACACAGGCAGATGCATCCCTTCGCCCACCCATGTCTACGGTATACGTAATGCTTTCAGACCTTTCTATGAGTAATTTACCAAATCCCACAAAGCCATCTTTCATGGGTGTTTCGCATAAAGATGTTCCTACACAGAAAGATACATTTGCATCAGGGGGCACAAATTCCACCTCTGTGTCATCGGCATATGATTCATCTGCCACTATTTTCATCGGCCCATCTATCAATGATGCTTCCGTTACGAACTTGGAAGCGAGATAAACCGACAGTCATCCCCTTTATATTAATGGTTTGCTTATGCTTCGTAGATCCAGCACAGTAGATAAATCCACTCAAGTAGATAAACCCACTTAAGTAAATAAACCCACTCTCTTTACATTAACGAGTGTCTTGGATGTGAATCTTACTAAGTTTCTCTCACTTTACGTTAACGAGTGTCGTCGTTGTGAATCTTTATCAGTTTATTTTCTCGTGTTTTTTAATTTAAAATTTTATAAGCCAAACAGATCCCTTATTTTAATTTATGATATATTTTTTATGATAACGTTTGAAGATTCTTATACTCCTTTTCGGCGGTCCCTATTTTCTACATAGAGTGAGATTCACGCCAATTATTATTATTTATTTTTCATGGTATTCAAAACTGCCAATATATATTACATGTATTATCGTTTAATGAAAATTAATAGCTAAATTAAATTAAATATATCATGATGATTTTCTTGTGCATATTTGCCTGAACTTAAAAGGCATAAAAGTATCGACGCTGCTTGTTTAAGGATCAACATTTTTGTCGAAAGGAAATGGCCAAATTTAATGGAATTGACTAATCAAAACTCTATTTATGTCATTACATGGTAATAGGTGTTATGGTAGGAAAGGCAACACTTTCATGTCTTATTAAACTGTAATAGCAGAGAAGGACAAATAGTTGAGAGGGGTATATGTATGAAACGACAAATTTCAATATAAAGTGGGGCTAATATTTATTAGATTAGGAGGGAATTATAGTATTTGATTTGTTTTAATTTTGAATTATTGTGAAAGATATTAAGTAATGAGATGTCTTCGTTTATGTGTAAAAAATATATATGAAAGGTTTAGGTGGGTAAGGTGTGAGGTTTTTAAAAGGTTAATTTAAAAAATATTATTTGTTACATTGTGATTGGATAAAATATTTCGGATGCCACTGATGCACTCTCTTTAATCAAGGTAAGTATTGAATGCAATTGGCAGTGGGTAGGATTATGAGTTAAATGCAAGGATTTTATGTTGTGCGGATTTGTGGGTGAGCTGAATAAAGCTATCAGATTTGGTTGGCGACAACATTTGAAAAAGGGTTTTTTATTTTTTCAAAGTTAGTAGTAGAGTACTTGACATTGAATGCTAGCTTCATGCGATGCTTCATTGAGATGGAGGCAATTAGTGATATTCATTTTGATTTTATTGTTTGTGGAAATTTAGAGGAAAGAATAATAGAGCTTTTTAGTTTGTGGATTCTTTTATTATTTTTCATTTACATTGTGGGTGAAGCATTGGCAAAGAAGTTAGGTTTTTCATAGGAATTAGGGTCGTATCTGTGACATGATTTTCTTTTTATTTGTATTTTATGTTATATGTCGGTAGTGTTTTTAGGTTTTATATGCCTATAGATTAGGCCTATTTTTTTGTTGGGTAAGAATTTTAGTGCGGGGATTTGTGTTTTCTTTTTAGGGTTCTTGTTCAATGAAAGGTTTAACTTTTTGGTGGAAGTGGAGTAGGCTATTTAGGGTTTGAGGTAATTAGTAGCATTGATTATAATTTTGGTTTTTATAGATATGCAAGAAGGAAACTATCAAACGACAATTATGTTGCTATATCAGGTTCGTATCTGTGGCTTAATTTTCTTTATATGTAGCTTGTTTAAAATTAAGTCTTCCTTTTAATTTTTAATTCATGTTTTGTATGTAATTTTTATTTGGATTGTGTGTTGTATAACAGTAGTGTTGTCAGGTTTTATATGCTCATAGATTAGGTCTATTATTTTGTTAGGTAAAAATTTTAGCGTAGGGCTTTGCTTTTTTTTTTAAATGTTATTTAGGGTTCTTGTTTAATGAAGGGTTTATTTTTTGTCTAGAGTGGAGTAAGATATTTAAGCTTTGAGGCAATTAGTTTCATTGATTTTAATTTTTTTATTTCTGTGTATGTATCGAGCGGACTATTGGGTTGTGGTTTTCTCATTATATTAGGTTCGTATCTGTGACCTAATTTTATTTTTATCTAGTTTATGTTTGATATCTAGGTTTTCTATGGGAATTGGGCTGGTATCTATAGTGTGCTTTTCTTTTTATCCCAGTGGTGTTTTTATGTTTTATATGCTCATAGATTAGGTATATTCTTTTGTTGGGTAATAATTTTAGATTGAGGCTTTGTTTTTTTTGTTTTATGGTGTTGTAGACTAGGTGGGGTATCTTACTAGGTAAGAATTTTATCGTGTCATTTTTT
Organism: Torreya grandis; assembly: GCA_037957365.1. NCBI lineage: Eukaryota > Viridiplantae > Streptophyta > Pinopsida > Cupressales > Taxaceae > Torreya > Torreya grandis. The sequence continues at coordinate 715,284 of JARHVA010006529.1, read as the reverse complement.
AAAATAGAGATATTAAACCATCAATAAAGTTCTCTAATTGTATTTATTCACAATAATTAGGTTCATATTTATAACCTAGTTTGATTTCTATTTGAATTATGTTTAACATTAAGGTAGTATTGGTAGGTTTTGTATGGTCGTAGTCTAGGTCTATTCCTTTACTGGGTAAGAATTTTACCATGGGACTTTGTTTTTTGTTGCAAACATAAGGCAAAAAGATAAAATAGTGACAAAGGATCTTGATGTAGGCTATTTAGGATTTGAGGTGATTTATGTTGTGAGCA